>JALIZH010023811.1:0-38544 GCA_030522465.1 Rhipicephalus appendiculatus | reverse complement strand
CACTGTCAAGTGATACCAAAGGCCGCTCATACCCGGCATTTCGGGACATCGCTTTTAGTTCACCGTTTTTCACGCCACGTGGCGGTACAGACCTTCAACTTTCAAAACTGGCGCGATAACGCATGGCGCGCGGCAGACAAAGTGGCCATACATAAAAAAAAAAAAAAAAAAAAAAACAGAAGCAGCTCGATGTCGACTATCGCCACCGAGAGCGAACCGTGATCGCTGACTGATAAGCGCAAAGTCGTGTACGACGAGTGGTCGGTTAGTTGCTCGATCGTGAATCAAGTATTTCTTTTCTTTTTTATTGTGAATCCGCGCGCACAAGTCACTTGGCTGCGCTTGACAAACTCGTATTTCGAAGGGCGTGCTGCCCTTTATACAAATCCTTTTCAATATATTTCGTGCGGTTGTATAGTTGTCGGCCCACTGGTTTCATGAAGAAAGTTAGGACGTCCTTTCGCGGCCGTTTTGTAATCTGTGAAAGCTAATTTCGAAAATAATATCAGCCTATGAGATGGCGATGGCGCTTTGAGAATATGTAGAGACAGGCTTCACGTAGCTAATATTTGTTGGCGTCACTTAACAAATGAGATTTTTCAACGCTATAAGAGTAAGGCAACGTGCCGTGCCGTATTCGCTGCCAGTGATAATCTTTTTAAAGAGCTCAAAACGTGGCAAATAAAGGCCTAAATTCATTACAGGGACGAAATTGCTGAAATTATTTTCCAAATTTAAGCATTTTAAAGAAAAGACACTCAATTTAAACAACGCTCTGCTTGTTCTAGGCACATAATAAAAGACGTCCGAAATGTATTTCATTGTACATGACATGCTATACAGCTCGTCTTCCCCTCTTGCTGACTGTTCGTGAAGAAGCTAATGAAGCCAATTATATTCACATATGCGACCGTCGCTGTGGTGATGTAGCGGTTACAGTGCTCGAGGTTCTGACCCTAAACCGTGTTCGACCCCGTCCGCAGAGGTCACATTTCGATGGAGGCGAAATGGAGGAAGCGTATACTGTGCATTGTCAGAGGCACGTTAAAAAGAACACCACATGTTCGAAATTTCAGGCCCTCCACGATGACGTCCTTTATAATCATATCGTGGTTTGTGACGTAAAACCCCAGATGATATTTGGATGTGCATTTATAACCGCAAAGCACACCTCTTTGTTTCACTGGCTATGCGGTCTGCACAACGGCATCAGGTCTTGGTTAGAGACCTGATTATTTCAGCCAGTTTATTTAGAACGAAGAACGCGTACAAGCGAGTTTGAAGATAGCTCCTCATCAGGTTTCCTTGCTGCTTTTATAGTGTAATTGTTTCTTTGCACGTATTGCTCAAGAACAGCGTGGTAATATTTTTACATGGTGATGTTTCTTAAGGTCCCTCGGTAGGACCTATTTATTATTGCTTGACGCGCTTATTGGCGAGTTTTAAATCAACCACTCATTGGTGCAATTAAATGTTTGACGCTAGTGCCATTCTACGCTGCTGGGACGCAACACAACACACGTTAAGGGGCCTTCTCACACTACATGACATTATCATAGTTTATTTTTTTTTCCGAACAGTTTCAAGCACCGGCGTGGCTGTGTTGTAGAACACCTGTTTTCCGTGCCAGAAGTACTGGGTTCAATTTACGCGCGAGCTATTAATATTGTTCATTTATTTGCAGCTACCTCGACCTTTCGCCCACCAGGCAATACTTTTTTCACTCACAACGAAGACGCTGACACCAGCGTCGGCACCGGAATTTCGCTACAGATAACTTTTTTGTGGAATACTTAGCCACCAATGAAATCATGCGCTGCTCAAAAACGCGGGAGTTGGTGTAATATCAGTATACTATAGCATGCCTCGTTCACATTAGGGACGCCTCTGATAAGACTACTCAATTTTTTCAAAGAAAATTTGTACTCCACACCTTAATAATAATAATAATAATAATAATAATAATAATAATAATAATAATAATAATAATAGTAATAATAATAATAATAACAACAAATATATTGTTCTCATATGAGTATTGTGTTACTGTTGTTGTTGAAAGTTTATTGTTTTCACATTTTGTTTTTCACGGATGGATCTACAATGGATGAAAGCTCGTCTGCGGCTTTTCATATAACCGTATATAAAATAGAAAGAGATTTCCGAAACTTTCTCGAAAGACATCATCTACGCCATAGGAGCTTGTTGCAATATAACAAGCTTCAAAAATTCATTGTTGAAAGCCAGCAAAACAAGCGTTAATATATTCTGACTCCAAAGGGAGCGCTACAAGTGATTAAGGATTTTTTATTTTCATATAGATGATAGCATAATATATGAAATCTTAAAAACAATTACCATCGGTTATCTGGACGGCCATGAGATATGTTTTCAGTGGCTTAAAGTCACGTAAGAGTGATGGGAAACGAAAAATGCTGACAAATTAGCCACTGCAGCACACAAAAAAGTTCACTTGACACCAGTGCCCGTTTATTTCTCAGAGAAAGCAAGAAGGTTCTTTCCGAACTGCGCCACCAAAATTGGGCAAAAACGCTTGATTTGACGAAAATACAAAGTCTTCACTCTTATATCAAATAGATCCGTCTCTCCGATTTTACACCTAATCAAAAGATTGATAGACCATTTGACACACTACTGCACCGTCTACGATTAGGTGTTGCATACACACCTCACTTCTTATGCCGCATAAAAACAAGAACGTCCCCGCACTGCGACCACTGTGATCATGTCGATGCGTCAGAGGGAGCATATCATTATTGAATGTCCGCGAATTGACGAACAACGCGCTCAACTGAGTGATCGATTGAACCGCCTCGACAGACGACCATTTACGATTGGAAAAGTACTTGGACCATGGCCACATCCCGATAATCAAAGGCGCGCAGTGAGGCGCCCTCCGTGATTTTTTTAATGGACACAAATTTAATTAACTGTCTTTATTTCTTATTATACCTTGCCACTATTTGTTCGGATTCTATCCGCGATGTGATCACGATATATGAACTGGACTACGCCCATATATACTGTGCTCATTCATTCGTTATAAGCCCTATAGTGTATATATATGTACCAAGTGACTCTGATTATTTTTTTCTTCTTTTATTCTTAATTTTTCGTATTTTTATGTTTATCTTGTACATTACTGTCATGATGTTGGGATAGCCTGCTGCAATGTAGCCTACCTTCCCCATATTTTTGTCAGATATATATATAAAAAAAGTTTATTGAACTCTGCCGTAGGGATCGGCCGGTAGCTTGACCAATGACTCAAATCAACGGATCTTGCGGGCGAACGAGAAGCGCCATCGAAGCAATGCGCGGTATACAGACAGACCTGCGATGTCAGGAGATGATGATGACCCACTATAACGTTCGTTGTTCTTCACTCTATTATTATTATTATTATTATTATTATTATTATTATTATTATTATTATTATTATTATTATTATTATTATTATATAAACGACAAACAGTGAGTAGTTGTCTTACAAAGGACGTCACTAACGTAAACGAGGCATGTTACTATTGATATTACACCAAGCGCATGTTTTCGAACAGCGCGTGATTTCATTGTTGGCTAAGTATTGTTAGCGAAAATAAACGTCTTCCGGGGGCCAGAATTTGAGATAGATGCAAATAAATAGACAATATGAATATTCGGCTCAAGGAAATCTAATCCAAGACTTCGCACGGAAAACAGGTGTTCTACACTGTTTCGATAAAAAAACACTATAATAATGTCTTGTAGTTCAAGGGGATCCCCCTTCACACATGTAATATTGCGTGGCAGAAGTGTAGAATCGCACCAGCGTCGTACATTTGAATTGCACAGTGAGTGGCTGCTGTGACAACCGACCGATTCCCAAGTGCACAGGAATAAAGTAATCAAACCGGCAGACGGCTGGAGGCGAGCGGGCCATGCCTGACGTCACTGACTGACTTTTTAAATAAAGTTTTCTCTCTCTCTCTCTTTCTTATTATCAGCAACACGATCAACAAAGAGTGCAGCTACGCATTTGCGCTTGTAGCCTTCTGGATCGAAGAAAAAAAGAATTATGTCCTAGCGAGCATTTTGCATGCTGTACTTACAAAAAGGCACTGTAGGACAGTTTGAAACAATATATATGTTACGAGCACAGACGTACCTTTCCCTTGCGGCAGGATGGATGTGTCCGCCGAGAAGATAAGCGAGGCTAGCGACTGTGAAGGTGAAGTGAACGAAGCTCGATTACGCTAACGCGTTCTCCTCTTAAATTCTTTAATTGGTTTATGCGCGCTTCGAAAATGTCCCTACAGGTTATACGCGGAGGATAAAATGTTCTGTCAGTGCACGGATATATGAATGTTGCTCAATGTCTTGAATAATAAATAGCGCAGAAACTAACGAATTATGTTGAGCGATAACGGTGGTTTAGCGAAATTAGGTTCCAGTAGCCTTGCGTCATCTCTAAAGGGGAATCAGAGTGCCCCGAGCCTCCGTGTCCCGAGCTTATCAGGGGACGCCCTTGTACTTTGCAAAAGAATAACTCTTGTGTGTATATAATGTACATAGTCTTTGTGAGCGTCTTATGCTGTGAGCTCACGCGCTAGCTGGGTAAGGGGCTGGGTAAGGCGGTGTGGCCTCTCCCCCTTACACTCTCAACAATCACGTGATGACGTCAGAGAACGAGATTCTGCAGACGCATGCTGAACCAACGCGTTGTATCCTAGTCAGAACGCGCTGGCACGCGCTACCGCGTTCGGGTCTGCGTTCGGGTCTACGTTAACAACAACATAAGAGCATAAACACAACACAAAAGTACAACACTCAATACGCAACATTAACGGAAACAGCTAGTCGAACCGATGCAAACGCGGTGTGCTTCGCATCGCCTCATGCTCCCCCTCTGGCGGGAGATGGTGTCATTTTTTTTCGCGTACTTTTCCGAATAATTACCGCCAAAGGCAAAACGTTGCAGTACCAACACGTGTAAAAAAGCGTAGTGTTTTTTTTAGAGCGAGGCTCCTAAAGCGGGTCTGTACATCCCTGTCTCTTGGTACGTGACCGCCTAGTTCTATGACAGACAGACAGACAGACAGACAGACGAACAGACAGACAGACAGACAGACAGACAGACAAAGAACTTTATTGATGTCCTGAGGGACTAGCCGGGAACGACCCGCTGGGGCCCTCGGCTCGCCGCTGGCTGCTCCCATGTCGGAATCGGGGGCATGCCTCTCCGCTCTTTCACGGGCCCTCTGGACGGCCGTTGACGGCGTACATGTCACGATTTTTACGGTAATAGTGGTATTTTATCGTTGTAACACAGTAACATTGCGTAATACCAATCTTAATATAGAACTAGTGCATGGAACGGCCGCAAACGCACCATGAGCGGGCATGTAAGCCATGCCGTACATGACATGCGTTCCATAATTTGCATGTAAGGACCTGCTTTTAGGAGCTAAGCTCCTTAGGGTGTGGGTCGTTCCCTCCTCCTCCACCGTAGTAGTATGTATGTAGCCAGCCACCTCTAGTTCATGAATTGCTCAACAGATGGCGTTGTGTGTATATGTCCGTTCAGACAATGTAGCTGGTCTACGAGGAGACATTTTACGGCTGTCGCGAACAGGTTAATTCACCTCAGCGTGTGTGTGTATATCTACCTAGGCTGTGGGACAAAAGGTTTTTTTATTTTTTTTATTTATTTTTTTCCTTCTCTAAGGCACCTGAGAGTTGCCCACCCGCTACAAAGGGCATAGCCACAATTCATCATCATCATCATCATCTTGGAAATAATATCACTAGATGGTGTTAGTGGTTTTAGTGGGATGGTGCTAGTTTTAGGGACAGGCAGACAGACAGACAGACAGACAGACAGACAGACAGACAGACAGACAGACAGACGGACGGACGGACGGACGGACGGACGGACGGACGGACGGACGCACGCTTCGCCCCCCCTCATCATCATTCACTCCGTGGATATGCTGTAACTTTTTTATGTTCGTCCATACAGTCATGTCACGTCATATCATTTGGTATATAGCCAGGAAACGAAACGGCTGCGAGCACGCCATGAGCGTGGCATGTAAGTCATGCCGCACATGACATCCGTGCCATAATTTGCATGTAAAGGATCTGTTATTTGTCTTCGTCATACAGTCATGTCACGCCATATCAAATTTGGTATATATCCAGGAAACGAAACGGCTGCGAGCACGCCATGAGCGTGGAACGTAAGTCATGTCATACATGACATACATGTTATGATTTTTTATGTTAATACTTGTCATCTATATTTGTCACGCAGTAACATTGCATAATACCAATTTCAGTATATATCCAGTGAATGAAACGGCCGCACGCGCACCATGAGTGTGACATGTAAATCATGTCATAAATGGCATACATGTCATAATTGTTAATACCTGCTTTTTTATGTTCGTCATACACTCTTGACAAGCCTCAATATTTTTGGTATACCTTAAACTAAGAAACGGCCGTGAGAGCGCTAATAATGTGGCATGTAGATCATACCGTTCATGACATAAGTGTCATGAGTTTCATGTTATGACCTGTCATTTATATTCTTCATGCAGTCATGTCATGCCACAGCAACTTCGGAATTTCATGCCTTCAAATCTGTATACCATCTCGGACACTTTTCGTATCACATCACTCAACACATAGATAGCATATAAGTCATTGATTGTAATTAACCCGAACTCCTAATTAATGAGAACAATAAACAGTACAAACCAATGATATGAAATTGTTATCTACCACCTTATCGTAACTGTTCACATTGAAACACTATATGTACTGTACTACATATGTGCTTCTACATGAGAGCTTCCCCCATAAGTTTAAATTAAATGGTTAGATTAGTGATAAATATTTATTACGGTTATGAAATTCCTGATGCTTCATCCACATAATGTACGTCACATCTGCAGACTTTTGCTGAGTTTTTACCATGATCAACGTCCACTTTCTCATCGATTTACCGACAGGTGATTCTTTTACCCCTGTAATGCTGCTTTCCTGCACTATCGATTTGGAAAAGCTCTTCAGGAAAAAAATCCACCCAGCGTAATCCCACGAAATTGCAAACACAAAGACAGGTTGTCCTACCGTACATGCCACTAGAGTGCAATTAGCGAATACGTTATCGTTGCGCTACAATTAGCTTTTTCAAAAATCACCCCCATACATTTTCAATGGATGCACAAAAGTGTCTCGGGAAAAAATGCCAGCCGGCCGATTAAAACTAATCGCGTTGTACCACATAAGGAGGTTGTCAGCATTAAGTGTCTGAAGTGCAATTAGCGAAAAAATCAGGCATTGCTCAGTAATCATTTTTTGAAGAACGCTCCCCATAGAGTTACGCCCAGCGCTTCCCCTTGGGATCGGCTTTGCCGCACTAGTCGATGTCCCAGATTGCTGGACATGCACAAGCATAATAACAGACGCACTTGTTTTTTTGCTTTTCACGTGCGCCGTTGAAGCCCGCGGGACACCTGACGTGATTGTTCTTAAGCACCGCAAGTCTGCTTTCTACGAGGCGCTTCCAATGTCCCTTTTACATGCGGGCATGACGTGTCAGGCACAGCGGTTGCTATGCATTTGTTCCGGCTTTTGTTCACGAGATTCACGCGGATGTTTCAACGTGTATATTGACGCACGTACTTGCTTTCGTCCATCATTTAGTCCTCATTTCAGTTTCTAAACAATAAGACACATTATTTCTCCGCGCAGGCTGTGCCTTATGTGCTTGAACCTTCTGCACTCTTTTCAGAGGTCTTAATGAGATTGGAAAGACGTTGTGAGCAGACACCAAGACGACAGTGACCAATCAGCTACAACACCGTGCAGTGAAAATGAAGACCGTATTTAATTAATGATTGAATCAATAAACAAGTGAATGCTTCAGAATTATTTGGCGCGATATGTTTACTGCGCGTTTGTGTAAGTGTTTTTAAATGCGAAGCATTTCTTAGCGAACTTCGGCGACATTAAGCGTATCATCTATCTATCTATCTATCTATCTATCTATCTATCTATCTATCTATCTATCTATCTATCTATCTATCTATCTATCTATCTATCTATCTATCTATCTATCTATCTATCTATCTATCTATCTAGCCGCCTACGACTTTCTGCTCTCCTGGCCGTATCGTTAATGGGATTTGTACCAAATTTGGTATGGTATACCATTACTGTATGACGAACATAAATGGCTGGTCACATCAAGAAAATCATGACTAACTTGTCATGAAAAGTATGATTTACATGCCACGCTCATGGGGCACTCGCGGCCGTTTCGTTAGCTTGATATACACCAAATTTGGGATTGAGTGACATGACTGTATGACGAACATAAATGACAACTGGTAATATGGAAATCATGACTTCATGAGTGACATGACTTGCATTCCACGCTCATAGCGCGCTCGCGGCCGCTTCGTTAGATTTATATACACCAAATTTGGTATTGAGTGACATGACTGTATGACGAACATAAATGACTAGTGGTAATATGGAAATCATGACATGTCATGAGTGAAATGACTTGTATTCCACGCTCATAGCGCGCTCGCGGCCGTTTCGTTAAGCTTGATATACACCAAATTTGGTATTGAGTGACATGACTGTATGACGAACATAAATGACAAGTGGTATTATGGAAATCATGACTTGTCATGAGCGTCATGACTTGCATGCCACGCTCATGGCGTGCTCGCGGCCGTTTCGTTAGCTTGATATACACCAAATTTGGTATTGAGTGACATGACTGTATGACGAACATAAATGACAAGTGGTATTATGGAAATCATGACTTGTCATGAGCGTCATGACTTGCATGCCACGCTCATGGCGTGCTCGCGGCCGTTTCGTTAGCTTGATATACACCAAATTTGGTATTGAGTGACATGACTGTATGACGAACATAAATGACAAGTGGTATTGTGGAAATCATGACTTGTCATGAGCGGTCATGACTTGCATGCCACGCTCATGGCGTGCTCGCGGCCGTTTCGTTAGCTTGATATACACCAAATTTGGTATTGAGTGACATAACTGTATAACGAACATAAGTGGCAGGTGGTAACATGAAAATCTTTGCGTGCATGTCATCTACAACGCCATTTACATGCCACGCTCATGGTGCGCTTGCGTCCAGTTCGCTAGCTTGATATACACCAAAATTGGTATTGCGCGACGTGACTGTATGACGAACATAAATGACAGGTCCTAACATGTAAAACATGACATGCAAATTATGTAAAGCATGATTTGCTCCTTCCTGGCTCCTTCGCATTACATCGATTCCCACAGTGCGTGGGATCTGCCGGCTTTTTTATATAGAATAAGTGGAAGCTTATCATTCACAGACCTGCGTTTAGAGGTCCGCAAATAAATTTGGTACTAGCCACTATCCCAAGTTACCAGCGCGGATTTCAATATTGTTGCGCTGTAAAAATGCAGTAGTCTATGAGCTGTGTCAATCAAGCAACAATGTAATATGAATGGTGGATCCCAAACTCACCCAATTCTACATTTAATTTACCATGAGCATGCAAACTATACGTTAGGTTGCAGACATATGAAAATTATTCCTGTCTGTATTGGCATGCGCCTGTTGCATGTGCGACCCGTGGGTGCTCACACAGACAAATTAGAGCGAATACGAAATTGAGCAGAGTGTTTAATATGTGCTAACTATGGGGGTAGTATTTGGTGTGTCGGCTACCAAATATATTGTTGGCCTTATCTCTGCACGAATAAAGAAAGAAGCTTCTTCTGAAGTTCTTTCGTAATACATACCTCTCTAGGACTGGCATAGATAGTGAAGTACATTTTTGACCACCTTAGTCTCTGTACGTCTTGGCCACGCACATAAAATAAAAGAAAGACGATGTAAAGGAGAATCTTTCAATATGGCCTTTCTCACGCGAACACTTACCACGTCTTGTCAGTATCACCTTTTATTTCATCGCTATATGCTTTCCGTCTATTTCATGCTTCCTTTCTAGTTATTAAAAGTATTCGCATAACTCCATTCAGAAAAGTAAGATTCTTGCGCATTTCAATTTCATTGTCAGACACTGGTGTTATCACTGTTATGTTATAAATTAATCCTTTGAGGGATAATGGGACAAATGCGTTCCCACTTTTTTCTTTTTCAGTAGAAGCTTTCTTCGCCGATTCGTGTTGCCATCAGCTCTATGCTTTTCTGCTAAAGTGTATCAGAAACATTTAGGAAACCAAGAAAATATATTTGGTACATTAGCGATACATGGTATTGGTGATACGTTGAGTTTATATTCGTTTTTATTGTGTTGAATTTTCCTTAAACTGGCGTCACATTGCCCGCAAGCTAGCTAAGGTTCTAGATGTATGGTATTTTAACACGAAAGTGTTTTATGCTGGGTTCCACCAAGACTTCAGTGACGTATTTCCGTTACGAAAATGACGTAGAAAAAATACACATGATCAGAAGACAAAGAAAAAACGTTCCGTCAACGGGAGTCGAACCTATGACATCTTGGTCCATGAGAAGCGACGCCGGGCGCGCTATCCACTGCGTCACGGTGACATACTGCGTAGGCTGTACAAACGTGCCTTTTATATCTACTACTATCATCTCGCAGTGCTTTTGCTAAAGTGAAGTAATGCATCATGGCCGTGCAATCCACGATTAGGTACGTCCTTCAAAGCGTTGTTTCTACGCGTCCGTCCCCTTCGGCGCGTTTCGAATAGGAAAAGTACAATTTTGTCGACGCATTAACACACTGTCCGGTGGAGACCTTACCCCCACAGCGTCGGCCTCGCTCATAGCATTCATCCATACCAAAAATAGCTCTGCGACGCGCGAATGATTTGCTAGGCCGTAACGCACAGCATCCATCCATACCGAAAAAAGAGCCCTGCGACGCGCGAGTGCGCCGCATGGCTATATTCTAGGCACTGTAGCATGGCCGTAACATCGCGTTCCACGCTTCCCCCGCGAAAAGTCGCAGCCGGCCAACGGGGAAGACACGACGCGCGTTGCGTTTCCCTCTGGTCGGGCAGTGGTGTTCAATCATGCCGCTAGTAGGCGACCACAGCCCAAGTTCGGCGTCTAATCAGTGACGCTCTTCTGGCTGTGACACCGCTTTCTCTAATACCACTCTCACCGTACAGCTACCAAAAGCATCTATGACCACATGGGTTTGTTTAATCATTGATCATGGACGTTAGTCGTCGGGACACAAATGTACCACCAAGCGTCAACGTCCATGGATGCATCCACGTTTAGCGGTGCTATAACTGCCAAACACCAATATACATTGTGGAAGCTCTCTTACATCAATGTGCAGTAAACATTGAACTACTTCTGTAAGGACACGTTTCACTTTCGTGTTATGCCGATTCCTATGACGGAGGGATCAACCATGTTTTTTCTCCTTTTCTGGATATTGAGAAGTAATTTTAGCGTGCAAGTATACAATTTCTGTCGAAATTGGAGCAGTATATTGGCCAAAAATCATGTTGGAAGTGCACTTGAACGAAATATGAAGCGATTCCTTGTTTAGCCTAACTACACAACATGGACGCACGACTGTTTTTTTTTTTCAAGTTTGCTGGGCATTATTGCGTCACAAAACAGCACTTTATTGCGGAAAAAGGCCCTCAAGTTATTTTTTTATCGTTTTGTGCCACTGCGAAAGCAGTGGCAATGAGACCAAAAGCTGTGGCTAAGACGCTGTTTCTGAAATTGAGGACGAAAGCAAAAGAATGATAATATTTACGCTTTAGACAGTCAGGAAGCGAGAGAAAAAACGGATATAATACATCCATGCGAAAAGCTATTATCTTGGGCCTCAATATAGTTCACGAATCTGGTCCAGCAGTTTGTAAACGCACTTACAGGATTCAACGCATTCAGTGATATCACGTCGCTGTGGCTTGCCGTGATTCACCACCACAATTTTATATATTGGGGGAAATTCAGGCATAACTGAGGTGTTTGTACTTATCTACAACAACCGAAGACACAGACAGACACTACACTAACATGAGATCACAGAATAAAATTGTGCGGTGTGATGATACGATAGTAAACACAAACCTGAATGTGCGGGGCGGTAGAAAAATTTTCGTATTCACGTTCCCATAATACTTAGCGTGAAACTAAACTGAAGTGCACGAGCGGTGCAACGTTTGAAGGATGTTGAGAATTTTGCCAACATAAGGTTCCAACCTTAGAAACTATGTGCTAAAGTTTCGTAAATGAATGAGAGCGAATTTATGAATGACGATATTATATAGGTGAGAAAATAGTTATCTGGTAAAGATTTCTTAATCTTAGAACCACCCTGTTAAGTGCTATTTCACATTTGCGTAAACGAACCAATGTAGCCGCTGATGTATAGCACATATACTGACGCCGTTCAGTGGAGGTCTTCGCAAAGTCTTCCATTATGTAAAAAGTAAAGCAAATAATTAAACATAAAAGTAGGGATGTATAAAAAATAAGATTTACACCACATAGGCGAATGTGAAAACTGAAAATTTCAATAATGCACGGTAAAGATGCGAACAAACGTTTTAGTAAGCCACAGACCTGTTTTTATCGTTTTGATGTATTCAAAAATATGAACAAACAAAACAGCATTGAACAGCCAAGGAAGAGCAGCGCACTGTATAACCTTTAACACAGAGCATTTGCCTCAGTACCCGCGGAAACGATGTGCTATGCAAGGAGACAATATCCAAAAACGTACGCCTGGCGACCCATGTCATCTGGATTGGAAACCGGGACAATGGTTGATAGTACTGTGCTCACTGGATCTTTGTGAATCAGTATTCCGGCGGCCCGGTTTCCTTCGTGAACACGCAGTGCCTTCCATTACTCCTATTATCGGTTGAGCAGATCGCTATCTGTCGCGCTACAATACACATGACTGCATACGTTACACGTAACGGTATAATTGATCGGAGCGTAACATGAAACATAGAGCACTTAGTGTCCGCGCACATTTAGGGGCGAAGCTCCTCTAGCCGGGGCTCTGTCTCCCATTGGCGTAAGCCAGATGGCGATGACGATGACGCTGCCATCACGGCACAGCACATGCAAGGTAACCATTATACGCCATGATGATGACGATGAAGATGCGAATCATCTTATGAACGAGGCTGTCCCCCCCCCATCGCACCATTTGCCGCCGTAGCCAGATTACGATGGCGATGACGCTGCCATCACGGCACAGCACATGCAAAATAACCATTATACGCCCGTTCATCCACACCACATGCAAGGTATGCAAGGTACCCACTATACGCCCACCGTAACTTTCATGAAGTAGGGAAGCACCCAAGATGCGAACCAGAACAAAATAAAAGGCCGCAACGCCGTAAACAGAGGCGCTTTGTGCGTGTTCGCACGTAAACACAGCCGCTTTACGCAAAGCGGCTGCTGCGCGGCAGCGTCGTCAAGCCGACCCGAAGCTCAAATCTCGAGAAAGCTGAAGCGAGACACCTGTGCCGGCAAGCCGATCCAGAGACGGCGAGGGCTCGCACAGCGAAACGGGCACGTCGACAGGCCGACCCGGAGTAACGGGCTCGAGAAGCTGCAGCGGAAGGGAAGCGGCGGAAAGTCATGTACAATGATGAATAAAGAGCAACTTTACAGAACTGCCATGGCTGCTTCGCATATTACTCAGGGTTCCCTTACGGGGAGATGTGTGTGATCTTCTGCCATCACGGCACAGCACATGAAATGTACCCGCTATACGTCATAACGATGAGGCCACACATTCTCTTTCAGCCCGCGAGGCCGAACAGAGACGAAAGCGGCGACAAGTGAACTTGGAAGCAGAACGGGCGCGGGATGCAGCGGCCAAGCGCCTGAAGCGGTTGCTACGCGAGCCTGGAGGCGCCGACGCGCGCTTAAAGCGTTGAAGCTTCGCCCCACTCATCAGCATTCACTTCGTGGAATTGGCGAGAATTTTTGTACTTATTACCACTTGTGGTGCTCATTGTGTGCAGTGTAATAAAATCGTATTGTGACTACTGAATAAAACAGAAATGTCATAATTCTGCTGGGACTAGGTATCATTCCTTTTGGTTAGAAATGATGCACACGAGGAATGTCCATTTTAAGGAACCTGCGTGTGTGTCAAACAAATAAGCAATACTGAAAATATAAGAGGTACGCTGCTGCTTGCTTCAATCCATCAGCGGGAGATGCCACGAGTGTCCCAAAAATAAGGTGCGAAAAGTCGCAAGGATAGGTTTCCAACTAAAACCAAGGCGTTTTAAACGGCAGCACACTACTGTCTAGTCATAAGGCGATATAAGTTTAGCTGGCATTGCTTGAAGCGTACTCGTGAAGGACTCACCAGTTCGCCTTAGCACGAGTCCTTAGCGATCAAGGGCCTGCGATAGCCATTATTATAATGAATTTCGAAATAGTGCCAACAATATGACGTCACTTGTTTACCGCACATTACGTCATATTTGTCCTAATTTTAGGGGCGAAGCTCCTTAGTCCGGCGCCGTCCGTCGTAGCCAGCCGTATGCAAGGTGCCCACTATACGCCCACCGTAACTGCCACCTCTAGTTTACGGAGTGTTCACTAGGTGGCGCTCGTATCGCATAGTATGTAAATTGATCAATAGATGGCGCGGAGGCCATGCCCCACTGTATGCCATGACGATGACGATGACGCTGATGATTAAGTATAAGCGCGTTAGCAGATGCAAAAGGTACCCACTATACGCCATGACGATGACGAAGAAGCGCGTTAGCTCATCCAAGGAACCCGATGACGACCATGGAATATTCTCTTTCTGCCATGGATGAAACTAACGTAGGCGCGGGAAGCGGCGGCTGAACGGCAACGCCAACAACAAGCTGCTACTCCGGTGGCTACAGCTCGGAAAGCGGTGGCTAAACGGCAAAAGCGCCAAGCGGACTCGGAATTGAGGGCGTGGGTAGCGGCGGCTCACGAGTGATTTACGGTAACACCGACCGATCCCACTGGTTCGCCCACTCATCATCATTCACTCCGTGGAGATGCCGTGATTTTTTTTTTTTGTTTCGCCGGAAGTGTTCCCTCCTCACTCAGATGGTGCTAAACCCCACGAGCAGTTGATGAGCCGATATTTTCTGAAGATATATGCTTCTATGGAAGCTTCGCTATTAGTCACATTAACCTTGCATTCGTGTCCTATCTTTCCTGTCGGGTATGTCTAGGCGCTCCGTTCCCCCTGACACGTCTTTACACTTGTAGCAGTCGCTGAAGCGCCGCGGCATCATCGCCGTTCGTCTGCTTTGTCACTGCTATGGTTTACGGTGGCCGCCACGGTGATCCAGTGGTTATTGTCGAGATGCAGCCTCGTATTTCTGCTTTTTTGAGGTGCCCTGGGATTATGTCGCATGAAGCAGAAATCACAAGCTACTATTCAATTTGTTGTATCCTAATGAACGGTTTCACTAGGACCGTGGGAATAATTCGCTCATCTTCATATGCTTCCGCGACCCTCGGCCGTTCTGTGTGGAGCGCAAGCTACCCTTCCTTGATATCAAGCTGCTTTCACACATCGTGCCAATTCGAATTTACATCTTCCATCCTGCGGCCTGTCTCCTTCTGGGGCACGCCTTCCACAAGAAGGCGAGCTGTATTCTTTGGTCCTCCTGAACGCTAGCTTGCATCGTCGGCGAACACGCGCGAACATCAATTATGGTCTCAAGAGCAAACGCGGTGAGCACGAACAGTGCCAATGACAGCTTCACAGAGCTTGTGAAGCTTCATTATAAATACAATATAAATACAATTCATGCTTGTCGAGCAGATGCTTGGAAGGTAACATCTATGCAGACAACTTCGTGGCTCACGCTGCATCTGTGTCGTCTCGCCGGCGAAGCAAGATGCAGTGGGGACTCACCGTAGTTTTTGATACTTGGATCTCGGGTGATTCCGAATGCAAGAACCCACGTGTCGTTTTCGTCCAACGCATGCTCACTTGCGGCTCGCAAATGTCATGGGTGCCCAAGTGCCTTCGGTTTGGGCACCCATATTACTAGACTACATTTTACCACATAATTACTGCAATACATTTAAAACCTACAAATTAAGTTCCAGCTTATATTCCTTAGCTTCATTGTTTGTGTGGCTTCATTAGGTTTAGTTAAACAAAAAAATATAGCTCCTTATCAATCCCCACTCAGGCGGCGATATGGCAATCGTGATATGCATATGACATGTATGTAATGATTTACATGACATGGTATTCTCGCTCTCGCGGCCGTGTTGTTAACTTTATACATACTAAAATTAGTATGACGCGACATGAGTGTACGACAACCTTAGATGACAGGCCTTAGCATGACAATCATGAAATGCCCGGATAAGACGTCATGCTTGCCATGACACGGTCTAGGTGCTTTCGTTAACTTGGTGTGTACCAAAATTGGTACGAAATTACATGGGTGTATGACGAAGATAAACGACAGATAATATCATGAAAATTTTGACAGGCATTTCACGGACCTCACGATTTACAACGCACTCCTTGGGGCACTCGCTGCCATTTCATTAATATCATGTACACCAATATGAGCTTGCATAGGAAATACCAAACGACAGGTCATTACGTGAAAATCATATTATGTATGTATTGTACGTCGTCATTTACAGGACACTATTTTAGTGCTTTCGCGGCTGTTTTAGTATAATGGTATTACCGGCTGTTTCATTGCATGGTATGTACCGAAATACACGTTTCATTCTTTCATTAACTTGGTATACACCGGAACTTGGTATAGAAGCCAAACAGTGCGCTTCGCCTGCTAGATTTTTTGTTATAGTTGTTGTTGTTGTTGCCATTTTGTACTGTTTTATCCGGTTTGAACAGGACAAAAGTCGAAAGCAAGTCGCTGAAAGAACCTATGACGTAAAACAAAAATAGTTTCTTCAAGCTTCCCAAGCAACATTCCAATATATTTCGTTATTTTATATACAATGATTGAATACTCGTGTATGACTTGGTAAATCGTATGAACGTAAGCGGGTTCATTAAACTACGTAAATATGGTCGACGTATTGTGCTGCAGTTTCTAGGTACATTTTATATTCGTCAAGTCTTAAACGTTGGTGGCAGGGCATTGACCGATAAGCATCATGTAGGAGCATATACAGGGTAGGTTTTGGAAGTATAGAGGCTTAGTAGAGAAAATATAGTTTACATGAAAAATATATTTACACACAAGTGACATAGAAAGACACTAACACTAACAAAGTGACACTTGGGCACTAACAAAGTGAGCTAAGAAAGCTTCCAACTATGTTAACCATTTTCGAAACCGTTTTGTGAAACCTTGCTCAGCAACTTCATTGAGGCCCTCTGTGCGCGTTCGGAGGTGTTCTATGAGTCTCTTTACAATGCTTGTTTCACGTACTTTCTAAAAAAAGATAAGTCACTGTGAGATTAGTTTAGGATGATTAGTACTGGAGGAAGTGTGGATAGGTTTCCCCAGGGCAAAAAATTTGTAGACAGCGAGTTATACAGGCGATAAAGCACCGTTCTGTCTCAGAATGAGCTCGCAATCTTTGGGCGTACGTGCGGACCGCGTTGATTCCGTTTCTGAAGCACTTTAACGTCACTGCCTGCCGTGATCATCGCTGAAAGG
The DNA here is from genome assembly GCA_030522465.1 of Rhipicephalus appendiculatus. Classification (NCBI taxonomy): domain Eukaryota; kingdom Metazoa; phylum Arthropoda; class Arachnida; order Ixodida; family Ixodidae; genus Rhipicephalus; species Rhipicephalus appendiculatus. The sequence continues at coordinate 20,856 of JALIZH010023811.1, read as the reverse complement.
GGAAAGAATCCCTTACGGAAGATTCCTTTGGCATCATCGGACATAGTAAACGTGAATTTCGTTTATATTTATGACACGCATGGTTTTTTTTCAGATACGGATATTCTTTATCACTGGTGGCACTCTTGGCTCCATTTCTGAAAATCTGAATCAGACTGAAATACTCACGCTTCACCCTAAGTAAGGGCTTGTGTAAAATACTGTCACAACAAAGTGCTTCCATTTTAACGGAAAATAAGTTTCAGGAATTTGTAGAACCATAGCTTCGCGTCTACATTTAGAGCGAGGCTGAGAATTACTGACACGAGTTTCGCATACCTACTGCGCATTTTGAGGTGTTAATAGTAAAGATTTTTTATGGTAAGGACATTTGTAAAAAAAAATTTACGAAGGCTTTGGCGATAATACGGACACCTACCTACTTATCCGTGTTGAAAAGCGCACGCAGGCATAGAAGTGTCACCTTCATAGCCAAAGCTACAGGTGATGCCCAAGTAAAGGTAGGAAAACTAGGAAAACTAGACACACCCACAGTAGGGCACTTGCCCCAATTTTTTGCAAAAACAAAATCGCATAAATTCAGCTTTTTTTCCTAGAACTGTGTCGAATGGAATGCTCTACCCTCCACTGTTGTTGATGCCGATGACTTTGAATGCCAACTAGAAAATTTGTATTATGTGTCGTGATTGTAATTGATGTTTCTGTTGCGTTCCTATTTTTCTCATTGTTGTTACTTTTTTTTCTTTTTCGCTGTGATTGCGATGTTCTTATGATTTTGTGATCACTGTACAACCCCTCCTGCATGGACCACACGGTGGTCTGCAGTATTGCTAAATAGTAAAGCTGCCTGATAATAAGGTGAAATCCATTATTTCGCTGTGACCTTAACCACAACCTTGCGTTGTGGTTATCCTGAGTGCGCGGATCTAAAAAGACCTCTGTGCTGCTCTTTGAAAAAAAAAAGCCCTTTCGAGCTGGAATCTAACCCAGCCGTTCTCCGTTGCAGTGATCATAGAGCCACATCAGTGCTTGCAACTGCTTTGAAAAAAAAAAAACTCTTTCAAGGCGTCATACCGTGCGAGTAGACGAACACGTAATATTATCGAAATATGCTATAGTTTGTTCTTACTGTGCAAAACGGTAACAACGCAATACAAGGCGAAGAACAAGGAGGATTGGAAAAAATGCTCTCTTCCTCCTTCCTGTTCTTGTTTTTCGTCTTGCGTTGCGTTAATACTATTTCAAAGGCATAATATTGCGTGGCCGAAGTGTCGCATCGCACCAGGCGTCAGACCATGTGAGCTGCGTAATGAGTGAGGGGGGGCATAGGTTCCTACCATCAAAAGTGCTCAGCTATGATTTATCGTTATCATAACTATCAGTCGCAGAATGAGCAAAGTGTGTGGTTAAATGAGGTGGCGTGTGCCTTATAGACGCGTCGTAGTTATTTTGCTAAAATCACGCCAGTGCATGAAAAAAGACGCAATTACCTTTGAAAAATACACGCACAAATGTGCTGCCATGAGGCGTTCAGAGGGGTGATTCGATGCCAAACGTATGTACTTGCCAGTTCCCATCACTCGCCCCTTCGTATATGCATCCTCATCCCTGTGTAAAATAATTCTGTACATTGAGCACTCACAATCTCCACATGGTATCATTACCGTATTCATAGTTTTTTTATTATGGCAGGTGTCCAGCTTCGCTGGGAGACATTACTTAGCTTAACGTGAAGCCTCACAGTGTAACGGTGTTCGATCGTTCCCACCGATCATACCATGACGCCGTGACAAAACTGTGCCACATGCTGCAGCATGAGCAATCAAATAATTTGTTCGAAACCAACTGAGCTAGCTTTAACATGAAGCTGAAGGCCCCCTACCAATCCCCTCCCCCCCCCCCCCCCGATCCCAATCAAGCACGCGTGATTAACACGTCATGACTCTTTACTGCACTTGAGGTAGCTGGCAAGCATTAATCGTGTAAGTGCAAATATAGAAACAGGGGAACAGGATGAGTGCGAAGCACCGGCGTAGCTCGGTGGTGGAAAAGGAGTGAGCGTGCGTTGGTAAGTTTCTTGCCCACATCCTTTTCTGCTATTGAGTTCCCATTCAGTTGATAGCCACCGTTTGCGTTGTCTCGTTCTTTTCACCTGCATCCATGTCTGTATGACCATCCCCGCCCGCTTTCGCCATAACTGTCTCCTTACTTTCGCATAGCATCCTTAACCCCCCCCTTTACACACACACACATATATATATATATATATATATATATATATATATATATATATATATATATATATATATAGAGAGAGAGAGAGAGAGAGTAGTGGGAAAAGAATCACGCGGACCGCGATAGAATAGGGAACAAGAAAGAAAATACGACTTTTGTTTGTTTGGCACTGTACATTTTCACGAACGTTTCGTCTGGTGCACTAGACTATGTATATAAGTATGAGGCATAAAACTGCGGCAGGAGAAGCCGACAAAGGAAGACGTGCGCGGGAATAGAATCAAAGTATGGCGCCTGAGCTGAACCACGTCTACCACTCATCGCATCACACAAGTCGACAGGATGGAGACTTGGCAGGCGACTCATCCACCGCAAATCATCCGTTCAGCCCTCATCAAGACACCTTGAGCGCATGCAGACCATAGAAGCGGATCCCCACTGTGACCAGAATCATGATAGCACCATCGACAGACCTAGGCATCCCCAAGTACGCCGGATCAACGGACGATGAACCCGTACAGGACTGGTGCGACCTACTCGAGCTCCAGGCTACCGCTGCGTCATGGTCGGAACGAGACATGGTCACCAACTTCAACAACAGCGTCACCAGTGAGGCTTAGAAGTTTTACCTGACACACACATTTAAAAACGAGGAATCATGGAAAAGAATCAAAGAAGGAATGGTCATCCGATTTAAGAATATAACGAAAACTCGATTATAGAGAACCAGCGCTGGAATTCCCGCGGTGTGGGCAGCGCCACCCTGGCGGTCAAAGGAGGCATATCCCAGCCGCTCCGGCGGACGATAGCGGCGGCTGGTAGAGGCGATGCCGGCGTGGTACGCCGAATCAAACCAAAGAGACGCTGGCGGTAGTGTTCCGTAGTCGAGTGCCACAGCACATAGAAATGAGGGAGGCCGTATCCTTCTACGTTTTTCCTTCTAAGCCATTTGAATAAAAAATTGGGGGGACCCTTAATCTTCGCCTTTAAGAGTTGAACGCGATAGCGATATCCTGTCCCGAGTGCGTACTTCAACCACTTAGTGCATACTTGCTAAAGCACCCACTACGTGATGTTAAGGGAATACGCGCATTAAGGTGTGTGCCGTTTGTAATGGGTGGCCGGCTTTAAACTACGAAGTCGTTATGATAGTCACATATTCTGACGCCCGAGGGCAATGTACGCTTGTACCACGCAATATTCCTGGGATATTACATCTTATATTGCGACGCCTACATAAAGGACGCTTGTCTCTGCGAAGCATGTGTGTTAGTTTCACTACAATTCCAAGCAGAGGAAGTTAATTTCATTGTATTTCCAAGCAGAGGCATGGCTGTGTGGTAGAACGCCTGCTTCCCACGCAGACGGCCCGGGTTCGATCCTCACTCGGACCCGAAAATCTTTATTATTTATTTTATTTGCATCTTTCTCGATTTTTCGGTCACGGACAAGATGATGGTTTTTTGCTCACAACCAACGACGCCGACGCCGACGCCGGAATTTCTGCGAAACGAGCTCTTTAACGCTATCGCGTTAACAACAGAGCCGGTGTTGCATCCAGGCAGTAAGGCGAGCAGAGATGTTCTGCTGTTACTCTCCTGTCAAGTGGTGTCGGACTAGTTTCTAAACAGAATTGCACGTGTTAGATTTACTCGTTAGTGAAAACGGCGAGAGCGAATGAAAGGCACGGCCAAAGAGCAGAAGTTAACCATCGTTTTGTTGGAAATGAAACGAGCATATTATGCAGCATACGGCATATGTGACAACTTTTCATTTGACGACCACCACCAAGCTGCTTATGATGTTACCGCGGAATGTGAATGATACGATAGGCAAGTAGTCTGCATTATTTGCAAACAATTACGTAGAAGGGCAGCTGTCTTCTCTACGAGATGTATGCGGGGGTACGTTCGCTGAAGCCACTGAACTCTTATAAAAAGTCACAGTTTCGCCGCAAGGGCGAAGCAGTGAATGCGATTGCAAGAAATTGGAATGTCACACGAAGATCGACGAGCAGCTCTATACTTGCCGCCTCCCGCTGAAGCACAAAGGATGCTCGAATAGGACGCGCAGGTATACACAGAAGAAGCGTGTATTAACAACTATCAGAGTTGTCACGCCTTTTTGTTCGAGCGATGCGCTGCAAATGTCGACAACGCAGAACTCGACGATCTTAAATACTTCTTTTAAAGTACGGGGCACGGAATGACCCCGCTGCGTATCCTGCCACGCTGTGGCGTCTGACGCAAGGTGTGCGCCCTGTTCTTTTTTTTAGGAGCGACCTCCTTAGGCCCGCACCGCGCCGTCGCCGTTGAGCTCCCTACAACATAGATGCGGTGCCGGCGCAAAAAGACAATGAAACGCCGCGCGCGCCGAATGGCGAGCGGTTTGGCTCTAGCGCACCAGAAATTCTAGGTTAAAATAAAAGAAATAAGCTCTGTGCACAACTGGTTATAATGGTCGTCTTCATTTTCACCACCTTTATCGTGGATTGTGAAATGACAACCATCAGTCTAGGGCATTATGGGCGCTTTGTAGAAGGCAGTAGCAGATGCTCTCCTCACCCGGTGCCTGCGCAGAATCAAAAAAAAGAAAAAAGAAAGGCGCGCGGTGCTAGAGAACAGTCCGCGTTTATAAACGGCAGTAACATTCATCGAAAGCCATGTTTGTACTTACATATAAAAAATAGGGACCTACTTGAGTTTACTTAGGGCTGCTCACAGAACATGGATAGTCGTCCTCAGAAACGTAAACGTGACGATGAAGATGATAAGCAGCTTGGCAACAATGCCGAACGCAAACCCAAAGCAGAGGCAACCATACGAGCCCGGCAACCGGATCCTACGGTTAAAGCACGACGAGGGGAACTACAACGCCTACGCCGACATGATTCTGCCGTACGTGCTAGATCGGGCGAATCTAAGCGCCGACGCCGCCAAGAGTTTCAAGACGTACATTGTAGTTTGCATCCCATTTCTAAGAAGCTTCGCCATTTGGTTGTATTCGTACACGGAACACCTGCTAGTTTTCTCTCTTTTTTTTTTTCTTTACACATCACGAGTGGACACAGAAAGGGGCCACTTTTCCATGCGCGTTTTAAGGGTAGTTTTCAAATTGGAAGAAAATGTAGGAGCGTTGCGTGATGGAAAACACGCTCAAGCGTTTGCAAGATCTGCATACCGCCAGCGGTAAATGGTGTCTATTGATAGCTTGGCGTTATTATGGCGGCGCATACATGGCGTATGGCTGAGTGGTTTAACGCAGCACACTGCGGAGCGAGGGGTCGCTGGTTCGAATTTGTGACGTTTCGATCGGAGACCGATCTTCATCAAGACGAAATTTACCAGGCTCCGATGCGCTTTTGTATCATCGCCGAGCCGAGAGAAAGAGAGGAAAAAAAAAGAGAAAAAAAAAGAGAGAGAAGAAGGGTACATACTGATAAGTGGTCACACGACCACGTGCGCGTACTTCGACATACGCATAACACCTGCATTTTGGGCAAAAAAGAATAAAAAAACGAAAAAAAAACGATAAAGAAGTGCAAAGATAAACGAGCGGCCAAAAAACCCCGTGAACATACTTAGACATAAAGACGTGTTTTCTGAAAAAAAAGAAAAAAAAAACAAACGAAAATACCAAGTGGACATGTTAAGTACATTCCTGTGGTGCCCCCGGCACATACTAAGATATACGAACAACACATATTTTTCAAAGAAAAAAAGTGAGCAAACCCAAAAATGTGTAGATATACATCGATGGTAAAGGTGGGCACGTTAAGCACATTCCAGTGGTACATTGTGAAGTTTCATTTCTTAGGCTCACCCCTCCTCATCTCTTTCTGGAGCTTGAACACAACAACAAAGCACATTCCTATCGTCCATTGTCACGTCCCACCTATTCTCCTTCGCGCCTCCTTAGTTGCTCTTGAAGCCTAATGAGGGGGGTCTACGTTCCTACGATCTCCGGTCTGTGACTCCAGAATGTTTGAGAAGAAAATGGAGAGTGTTTTTCAAATTTTTTGCCGTGGGGGTCGAATATGTCATTCGCTCGGTTGTCTGAGGATGATTTCATTGTAGGGGGGGGGAATTGTTCGAAAGTTTCCCACACTTCTCGGAAGGCGCGTGCAGATGTTGCATGCCCGACAACGTGCTCCGGGCAATATCCGAAAAAAATACCAATAAAAAAAAGGAAAAAGAAGTTTGGTTAGGATCATTATTATCCTGAATCTTCCAGAGCGCGGATTGAAGACAGTATGCCCGGAGTGATATTTAGACCAGCCTTTAATGTATCAAATTTATAAATCATATATGATTCGCGCTGTTCATGCTCCCTTGTACTGGAGAAACCGCTTTGTAAAAGTGTAACCTTGATGGAATCAAAGGGGTGGTTTTCGGAGTTTATATGACGAGACAGAGGCAGATCCGGAAGCGAATGAACATGTGAACGATGGTTATTGAAGCGGGTGCGGAAGGCCGTGTCAGTCTGACCTATGTATTGAATACTGCATATTCCGCACTCGAGAAGGTACACTATATTAGAGCTGTCGCAGTTAAGGTTTGAGTGAATGGAGTATTTGAAATTCGAATGTGTGCTTTGAGCAACGTTGGTTACCTGTATGTGTTTGCACACCTTGCAGCGGGCCTTGCCGCATGGCTGACATCCAGTTATAGGAGTTCTATCAGTTTTTGAACGCACAAGATAATCTTTAATGTTTTTTGGGGCCTCTATATACAACTCGCGGAGAGGAAGGGAAAATTTTCGATAGCCGTTCACTCTGTTGTAAGATGTTAAAGTGTCTCTTTAGAATTTTGTTTACGTTAGGGGGGTTGCTCCCAAATGTTAGAACCAAGTTTTTCCGTCCCTCTTGTTTTAATTCTTTCTGCTGGTAAAGTAGCTGCTGGCGATCTAGGTTTGCCGCTTTATGTATGGCGTTCAAGTTCTCTGCGTTGGCCTCAAAGTCTTCGGGGCGGGAGCAAATTCTTTTGAATCGGTGGGCCTGCGAGTACGGGATGGACGTCTTGCAGTGACGAGGGTGACAGCTATCGAAATGAAGGTATTGCTGCCTGTCTGTAGGCTTTTTGTAAACGTTAGTACTTAATGACCCGTCTTGTACCTTTACGTGGACGTCTAAGGAATTGTTATTAGAAAACATGTCTTTATGTCTAAGTATGTTCACGAGGGTTTTTGGCCACTCGTTTATTTTTTGCACCTCTTTATCGTTTTTTTCTTTTTTTTTATTATTTTTTGCCCAAAATACAGGTGCCATGCGTATGTCGAAGTACGCGCACGTGGTCGTGTGACCACTTATCAGTATGTACCCTTCTTCTCTCTTTTTTTTCTCTTTTTTTCCCTCTCTTTCTCTCGGCTCGGCGATGATATAAAAGCGCATCGGAGCCTGGTAAATTTCGTCTTGATGAAGATCGGTCTCCGATCGAAACGTAACAAATAAACAGTTTTTTAGAAGCGTATATCCATTTTTCCTATTTATTCTACGGCAACCGAAGCCAGAGCCTTCATAATCTACGTATTAATATATATATATATATATATATATATATATATATATATATATATATATATATATATATGTATATATATATATCATTCCTTGTCAAGTGTACCAGGTCAATCTCCGACCATATCCGATCGTGCTGAAGAAAATTGTCCAGGTATATGTGAATGTGATAAGCAGTTATTCAGAGGTTATTTTTCGCAAAAAAAAATTTGTGTTCCCTAGAAGGCGCTTCAAACTTTGGGCGCTAAAGTGAAACTGTGTCGCGCTAAATAATTTATATAATATTACTGGTCTGAGCAAATGCTACGAAACAATTTTTTCCATAACCTTAAGGCGCTGATCTTTCATGACTATGATAGCTTAATCATTTTTGTCTTAACTTTCATTATTTTTGGCATTGGCGAGAAGTTGCAATATGCTGCATGTTTAGCGTATTTTATAAAAAAGCACAGATTTTTTTTAGCGAGTAATACGTTTACATGATGTGTTTTATGGGTTCCTATAATAAAAGATGAAAATACTTCGGGAGTGTATGAAGCAAAAACATTGCCACAATATTGTGACAAAGTTGAAAAAAAATGACATTTTGACTGATATTGCGGCTTCATTTTCTCAATATGGCGGTCCAAGTAAAAATATGGCTTATATATTTTTACATATTATGCTTCGTTGGCAAGACATGTAGATTGTTTCAAAAGAGTAGTTTTTGTTTTAAGAGAGAAAAAAATTTTCCAACTGAACTACAAGGTAGTAGAAACTTTGCCTTTGCCTCGCCTTCATTGCATAGCACGTCAGCGCAAGATTCTAGCGGGGGGGCTTTTCGGCGGCTTGAGTAATGCACGTCATACAACAGCTTGTCACTTTTTTGCTGCATAGAACGTCAAAAGGGGCAATATGCTAATTTTATGGAACGGTGGCTTCCCCCCTTGGACCATATAGGGCAGGTTATATTCAACCGCTTCATAGTCCCAAGGGGCAGAATTATAATGTAGTCGATGGCCTGCAATACAGTATTGGCTATATGGTCCAATTGGGAATGCTCAAATGCCAGGAATATTTCATTGTAATAACCGAGAATTGCTTTAAACGGGTTACACGAAAAAAGGTGAAATAGGGGGATGCCAGGCTGTTCTGAAAAAACTGTAATATCGGACGGGATATGCCAGTATGAATCTGTGACAAGGATGACAAAGCTACCGATTTTTCCGACATGTTTGAAAAGTGCGATGCTTTCACGGGACCGCCACAAGCCCCATAGAGTCAATGTACGACGACGTCTGAAGTTTCGGACGGTGAAGCTCTTCGAAGTAGTCGCTTTTTACTAAAAGTGCATGTTTTAGCGGAGGCCATCGCCGCTCTCGCACAGTAGCGTATTTTAAAAGTCAGGTTTGCCGCACTGCTAAATTGTCGTGCAGTGAAGCATAACGCAAATCCGAAGGGGCGCTGGGGTACAGTGGAATTGTGGGCGGGGGGCTCAGCAGCTTGAATTTCTCGTTTTCTTCTTTCTTTTCAAGAACTTCGTGTTTCATTACTTTTTGGCACGGAATCCCAAGAGCCATAATTAATTGTTATAACCAATAATACAGCATGCGAGCATTGCTGTAAGCGGGTTATTTCTCGGGGTATGTTAACACGTAGCTCACATAAACAAAATCTAGAGGAGCAGGCTACAGAACTCATATACCAAATGCGGTGTTTGCGATGCTACAGTTCCGAGCTTTTCGTTTCTTCCGCTCAAGAAAGCCGGAGCTTACAACCTAGCATGTTGCCTTACGCAATCGCCTAAGACGATTCGAAGGTGAAAGCCTCCTTCGTTTTAAATGCGAAGCATTTCTTTGCGTACTGCAGACACTTTTGGCGTTTCTATCTACGTATCTATCTATCTATCTATCTATCTATCTATCTATCTATCTATCTATCTATCTATCTATCTATCTATCTATCTGCCTACGTCTGGGTGCTCTCGAGAACAACTTCTTAACTTGGGGTTGTCAGAAATTAGTATGGGAGGGTAAGAACGTTCGACGATTATGTCAGTGTGGGCATGACATGAATAACGTGAAAATCCCGTCGCATCCGACGTCAAACCCTTTCCTCCAGACACGTTTGGCACATACCCGTATACCACGGGCCGTGGTATGCGGGTATGCGCCACAGATGTTTGACATTTTATATAACGAGGAACGGCGAGAACAGACATTGGTAGCGAGAGCGTTAAGAGAAACCGACATCGGCAGCGTTGACCCGACGAATGGAAAGAATATATGTTGTGCTCCCAGCAGGAATCGAACCCAAGCATTCTGCGTGGCAATCAAGTATTCAACCACAGAGCCAGGCCAGGTCTCGGAACTCCTTTGGAAAAAGACTCTATGCAGGCGTAAAAAATGGTAAACGTCAATTGTGGTTGCAGTGCTGGTCATCTAATTTATAAACAACACATATGTACTCCAGTGATACAGGCGTCACGTCGGGTTAGCGTCAATTACACTGCATACAGAAAACACCGTCATCGCACTTGAGCGAAAGACTTGAACTGATAACCAAGCACATTTAAAACGTGATAAACATAGAGAAAAATAAGTTCTTCGGGTCTTTTGAAATAAGGATACAAAGAAGTCCTAAAAAACTCTGGCAGCTGGTCAAATTGAACGGCAAAGATACAGTGTCTATTCCTCCACTCGAACTAGACGGAAACTTACTTCACAGTGACATTGCAAAAGCCTCACATCTTAACCAATACTTTAGCTCTGTGTTTGCTGGCCGCTCAAGCGGCGGTGCCACTTCAGCACAGACCTGTCTGAGTGTGTTAGAGAAACTATGTGCCTGAAATGCCACTGGTCCGGACGGCCTCCAATCTGCTTTACTTTCTATGTGCGCACGTTATGTATCAAAATATTTGTTTGTTATCTTCTCAAAGTCAATGAGTGAAAGTGTCTTGCCGGATGACTGGAAACTTGCTTACGTTGTGCCAGTGCACAAGTCTGGCCCTCACAGCATCGCGGTAAACTACCGGCCGATCTCACTCACTTGCATCAGCTGTAAAATTCTTGAACACATCCTTTTTACAAAGATTATGAATCACCTGAAAAATTACTGCTTATTATCGCCTCAGCAACATGGATTTCAACCTGGGTTTTCTTGCGTTACGCAGTTGACTGAATTTACACACGATTTGGCTAGTGCACTGGATAACGGGTATACTGTTGACAGTTTTTACTTGGATTTCCGTAAAGCGTTTGATTTAGTATCTCACTCTTTACTAATTCAGAAGCTGTCCTGGTACAACATACACTCTTCTGTTATTGAATGGATAAAAGCATACTTGAACTTCAGACGGCAGATGGTAGTTTTAAATGGAATGCAGTCCGATCAAGTGGACGTTACTTCAGGTGTGCCACAAGGGTCAGTGCTTGGGCCGCTTCTTTTTCTTATGTGCATGAATGACATCTGTTGTGGCATTTCCTCCAGTCTTCGAATGTTCGCAGATGACTGCGTATTATACAGGGTTATTCATTCCGTAGATGATCGCACCTGGTGTAATACCTGGCGCATGGATATAAACGTGAAAAAATCTGTGTATATGTGCTTCACTAGAAAAAAATCCTGTAATGATTTTAGTTACACTATTCATGAAGAAAAAAAATCACAGCATATCCACGGAGTGAATGATGATGAGTGGGCGAAGCTGCGGAGCTTCATCGGTAAACCGTGAATCTTCCGTGAATTCTGCCCGGTACATCATCACCGACGTGAATCGGGCGCGTTTATACTAAATGGTCGATGAGAGTTATGGTGACTGAAGCAATCATGGTTACACCGTGAAATCTTCAGTGGTTTCGCCCAGCAGTAATCAAAGCGATAGTGTGTGTGAAATTTTATTCAAACTTCAACGCCCGGTCGTCGTCCATTGTCCGCCAAGCAGCACGATACGGCAAGCGCCCTCGTACGGCGGTCCGCACAATCGGAGAGCAGCTGCACCGCCAACGCCATCTAGCGTACCTTTACCCAACCGCCATATTGTACGCATGTCTATAGGACAGCGCCCTTTCGGAAACGAGACGAGAACTGGAGATGACGGCACCATATCCATGGAGTGAATGATGATGAGTGGGCGAAGCTTCGGAGGTGCGTCGGTAAACCGGTAATCTTCCCCAAATTCTGCGCAGTACATCATCAACGACGTGAGATCGGGCGCATTTCAACTAAAGGGTCGATGAGAGTCATGGCGACTCGTAGCTCACTTTAATTTTACATGTACGTTGTGAATTTTTTTTATTGTTTAATCACGCACAGGAGACATCTCACACAGGCACTACCTTGGAGGTCGAAATCCAGTGCCTACTGGCTACTCAGAATGCATGGACAACCGAGGACCGCCGAGGTGATCCGTAAGGAGCTTCGCCCCTAAATATATTCATCATATACAAGTACCGCCATCTAGCGGACATTCCAAGAACTAAACGAGAGGTGGCGTGGAGGTGGCTACCTACTACATACATCGAGGACGCACGACCCACGGCTTAAGAAGCTTCGCCCCTAAAACTGGCAAAAGTGTTCGACCATAAGTATCTTGGTGTTTACTGCAGAATTATCCTGGCGTCGCCATATTGAGTATGTCACATGCAAAGCTTCAAGAGTTCTAGGTTTTCTTCGAAGAAATGCAAGAAATTTGCCACTAGCCGCAAAAGAGCTTTTGTATAAAGCCAATGTTAGACCAGTACTTGAATACGCTTGGTGCGTTTGGGATCCTTGGCAGCAGGTGGACATTCAAAGGATTGAAAGAATTCAAAATTTAGCGGTGAGATTTGTTCATGCCAATTATACCCGCCACTTTAGCGTGTCCAGTGCAAAGGAAAACCTAGGATGGGAGTCACTGCAGCAACCTAGGCGATATTTAGGGTTTAAATTTTTTCACAGTGTATTCCATAACACTGGTATTAACAGGGATCATTACTTGCACAATCCTGATTACGTCTCACCCCGTCCTGATCATGCCTACAAGGTCAAGTAGATAAGATGTAGAACGAACTACTTCAAGATGGCGTTTTTCCCCAGAACAACTAGCCAGTGGAACAAACTGCCTCACGACATTGCCACCATTATCTCCCCTGAGGTATTTGCCTCCTCTTTGCAGAATTTGTATTGTAAATAGACCTCGTGATCCCCTGTCGTTTATTTGCTTGTGCGTGTTTCGTACTAAATAAGTTTTGCTGTTTTACTTTTTTTGTGCATTTGACTCCTTGCCGTTGTATATTTTGTTCAACTACCTGCTTTTGGTTGGCTATGTTAGTATAGTCCTCTCCCCCATATAATGCCGTAAGGCGCTGTGGGTATTGTAATAAATAAATAAATATATGAATAAATAAATAAATAAATAAATAAATAAGTGCCATCCACTGAAGTTGGTCTAGGTAGAACTATCGAGGGCTATCATCCTCGCAAGTACAAGCGCTACATTGCAGCTTATCGCCTCTGGTGTTGGTAATAACCAAGTTTCTCTTGGTATCGTTACGCAACTGCAAACAACTGGTTATATAAAGCATACGCGTCTGTTAAATATACATGTCTGTGCGTATAACATTTGTACATATGTCTAACGTCATTTCGTGACGTTTCGCTCAACAAAAAATTACACCACCGTCACCATCCCTCCGCATGCTTCGCATGACATCGATTCCCGTGGTACGTGGGATCTGCCGAATTTTTTTTAGATGTGAAGCATCTTATGGCGAAGCTTAATCCGGTGGTGGTGGTGGTGGTGGTGTGCGGCGTGACCACCCTTACTGCGCATGCGCAAACCCTTAAAAAAAATTAAAATAAAAAACCTGGTCTCCCCCTCTCTCTCCTCTAGGCATCCCTCCCCGCGGCAACCACACCCTCACTGCGCATGCGCCTCCCCTCCTCTTTCCCCCATCCCCCCTCTCCTCTAGGCATCCCTGCCCGCGGCGTCCACACTCCCACTGCGCATGCGCGTCCCCCCTCTCTCTCCTCTTCTACGCTCCCCCTCTCCCCTCTAGGCATCCCTGCCCGAGGCGTTCACACTCCCACTGCACATGCGCGTCCCCCCCCCTCCTCTCTCTCCTCTCCTACGCTCCCCCTCTCTCTCGCCTCGCAACGCCGACGCAGGCAGCGTCTGCTAGCGAGTTTCTTGGTTGAAAAAACCGACTGCTCGCGCTGCACAACCGTTCACTGGCCACCCCGTATATATAGCAATGGATCTTGACCTCCAAGGTGGTGCCGGTGGGAGATTTCTCCTGTGCGTTGTCGAACGATAAAAAATTCGCAGCGTGCGGGTTAACTAAAGCGGACTGCGGGTCTCTGTGTCCAGTCGGAGTCTTCTGTCTCTCATTGCCCATTAGCAGCGATTGGCATGTTCCAGCAGGAAACACCGCTCCATCACTGCGTGATTTGCACCTCCCCAGGTTTCTCTCCTGCACAACGCCGCAATGAGCGCCAGCGTCAACGCCGCCGCCAGTGTAAGCGTTAGCCCTGCTGCTTCACATCTACACATGGTTCCCTTTAGCGGGAGATGGTGTAATTTTTTTCTTCTCAGCGTACCTACTAGTCTACGTTATCCTACTTCCAAAAGCTTGCGGCACCTATCATGGTTTTGCCCGGCCTCCGGGATCATAGGCATTGCAAGCTTTCCACACTTCACCTGGTACCGCATTGTCTCCGGGATCGGCCCACCTTTGACCAAGCGACGATGTCATTTCATGATCTCATCATGTGCCATCATGTTATGCGACCTAATAGTGACATCATGATGGTGTCATGCTGACGTCACGAATTTTGGCTGTCTGTGACTCCGCGATGACAACATATGGTGAGATCATGCGCGCAGTGATGATTTTTTACATTAGTTTTGTTGACGATGACGCCATCGATGCCGCTGACGGTCGATTTTCGTGTATGATAGGGCATCTATGGCGACTATGGGTTCTGCCCGTCTATTCATTCAATATTGCTGAACAGTCAACTACAGGTGTTCTGGATGCGCACTAGCTTTGCGTACGCTACACTTTAGCAAGAAGCGTGCGCTGCGACTGCGTCCGCAACACTAATGCTTTTAAGGAAACTCGATGCAGACGGGGTCCGATTCAGCTATCGCATTCACTCACAGAAGAAGCGCAACTGCCCATCACGTTTTTCTTTCTTTTTTTACAGTTGGCAAGTAAATCATCAACACATTAAGTATTTGCAGTTACGCAGTGCTTTGGTTTGGCCAACTTGGCGCAACTTCAGTAAGGTCAGAAAGCACAAAGGACGAGCAAGCAAGTAGTCAGCAGTGCTCCTGTGTGTTTATATTTCTTCTTTAACTTGCCTTTCAATAAAGAGCTGTCTCTTTCTCTCTTTACCTTCCAGCTTTACTTTGTAGTTTACCTTGGTATTTCTCTTTAAACTTTACAGTTTAACTTTGCAAATATATTTGGAAGAAGAGCGTTTTTTTTTTTTTTACGAGCTTTTCAACCGCCACCTACTAGAAAGTCGGTGAAGCTGAAGGTGATGATGACGCCTGATGACCATGAAGAATAAGCGCGTTCCAGTATAGTGGAATGTACCCACTACACGTGATAACTGTATACAGTATTGTGTATATACTGTATATGTAATCACACCACACCCCCGCGTTTGTGTGTCACGTTTTTGTATGATGATCGAGTGGGTAAAATTTACGGGGATTGACGGTTTACCAGATTACCTCCGGAGCTTCGCCCACTCATCATCATTCACTTCGTGGATATGACGTGATTTTTTATATATACATATACATCTCCGGGACATGACGGCGTCGACAGACGGCGACGGCGACGGCGAAAATCAGCCGAGAGTGTTCATATAAGTGCTATCGCAATAAAAGAATGCGTCTATACGACTTTGCGGTGACTTCAATATAACAGTCAACGCTGCTTGCCACACGAAAAATAGGGGTCTAAAGGACGCTTACAGTCAGCTACCTCTAGATCACAACGCAAAGAAACTTCTAGTCGTTAACACGCAAAAGGGACTGTTTTGCTTCAACCGGCTCCTTTTCGGTGTGTCGTCCGCCCCAGCAATTTTCCAGAGGCGCATGGAAGCTCTCCTCCAAGGAATACCGGACGCTCAAGTTTACTTGGACGACGTGGTAGTCAACGTTACTAGAATAAACTCAGTTTCAAAGCTCCGTATCTTCGTCAGCAGAGCAGGGTGCTCCGAACGGCAGTCGCGAGAACTAGCGGCGCTGCAGTCAACTCTTGTGCTACTCTCCGCGCATCGTCTGCTACGGCGGCGTACTGCGGCGGTCCGCCGAGCTGTTGCTCGCGGCGGCTTTCTAGCTGTACTATTATCAAACTTAAACATTTATGATGCTTCCAGTCGGCATTCTCACGTCGCATTTGAGGACTTCTCATGTGAGTACGCATACGTTCAGCTGTATGCATCGGACTAATGCGCTCGTGTCGTCCGTTTCTTGTCTTTTGTCTGTGCCGCGCTGCACATTTACCCGAAGATGTATGCATTGGCCCGGATACGTTGCTCATTGGTTGGCTAAGAATCGATGTCCGGCCACATTTGAGCTGTCTACCTCTCAATGTCCGGCCCCATTTGAGCGTTTAACCTCCAAGTACGGGAGGTTCTAAGCTAATGAGCATTTTCAGCGTAGTTTTTATGGTGACCGCGAGCATTTTAATCACAGCAGTCGAACCTAGACGAAAAAGGACCCAAACCGTTTGTAAAAGCCTTTAAAAGTGCAAACAACTTGACTTACTGGGAATACAAAAACGTTCTAGAAAACCAGTACTTATGTTTTCTACTATTTGCAAAAAGACGACGTTCTCGAAATAACAGTACCCATGCTTTACACTGTTTACTAGACAAGTCTTCGCGACGGCTAACAATCGACGGCACAGTGCAAAATGTTAAAGCAACTTCACCTTCTTTCTGGCAGATTTTTTTACCTTTTCAGAAAGCTTTAGTTCCTGATTGATTTTCTTGCGAAAAGAAAAAAAAAAAGAAAAGAGACATTCTCAACGCAATGTAAAAAATCGCTACTCTAGCCATCACGTCCTGATCACGAGCGGTACAGCTCAAAAGATGCAGTGGCAACCACTCCAACTTTTCAAGAATAATCCAAAAGAGGTCACCGACTATGGGGTTTTCGTCAAAGGCCTCTAGACAGCTTTCTCAATTGATCTTAATTTACAAAGAAGGCCTCGTGGTGATGGGGATGACGTAAGCAGCCTTTTTGGGATCACCTCATCAGAGTGAGTGCACTTTCGTGTGGTTTGGGAGCGGCTGCGCACTCCTCAGGGGTACTTGTGAGGGATGCTAGGCAGTCTTCGCACGTTGCTACTTCTTCCATTGTTCTGCGAACGTACCCACAGATGTAGCACACTCACGGTGTGTTACTTCCCGGTGTGCTACGCTGCTCCGAAACGCGACACCGATATGTGCAATACCCCGTTAGCTGCGCTCAGGTTCAGAAATGGGAACACTACGATTAAGAAAAAAGATCTATTGCTGTGATATGAAGGAAATGTAACAAAACTTCGTCACTGGTAAAACATGACCACCTATACACGATTGTGTTTGTTCATAAGGGCAACATATAGGACACGTTAAAGCAAAAATAAAAAAATCCTCTGCTATGAAAACAGCACGAAAGTTGACAATTGATCGAATGTCAATGTGATGCAACTCTGAGTATCGGCAGAGTTGTTAATCCCCTGCCTTTTATACCCCAATCAAGAACAAATTACGCCATGCAAATCTTAGAAAACAAATTACACAGATTAATGTATTCACTTCACCATACACTCTAAAAAGTAAAGGAGGAAAACGGGTGTCGCGGTTACTCCTTTAGAGGAGTAACTGACTTGCCACTCCCATTGCTCCATATCGGGGGTAACTGCGACGGGACGAACCGTTACTCCCCCCGCTCGCGATTACTCCTCAAGGAGCAACAGTTACTTTTTGCGCAAAAGAAAAATCAGCTTTTGGTTGACTTAACCTGCATTTTGAAGTTTGAGCAGGCGTTTTGATTAGATGTACAATCGATATACAAGTAGAGCACCGAGTCGGGCTAGTTGGTTTAAATTCATAATGAGGACTAAAATTGCGCTAAAAACACAAAGACAAAGACTGCGCGAGTCCTGTTTTCCTCGTCTTTGTCTTTGTGTTTTTAGCGCAGTTTTAGTCCTCATTACGATACACAAGTATCACATTCAGAAATAAATTTCAGAAAATCTACAGCAAACACACGGGATTTGAACTCACGACCAATGAGTCAGCATGCGCGTACACTAACCACTACACTACTCCACGCTATGCCACCGTCTAAAAGAAAACTGGTTTATGTAGGCACCGATGGGTCGTTTGCACACAGCGCGAACATTTCGGCAGTTACCTGAAAAAAGGGGCGCTTCGCTCTCTTGGGAGGAAAGCGCCCCCTTTTTTTTTTTCTTTTTTTTGTTTCGCACATGGCACGGAAAAAGGGCGCTTTCCTCCCAAGGGAGCAAAGCGCCCCTCTTGCCGTGCCGTGTGCAAACCTTTGCACACAGTTTGCCCCTTGGGGGGGGGGGAAAGCACCCTTTTCGGGGGTTACTGTGCAGTTACTCCGGAAAACTTTTTAGAGTGTATACTGGATTTAAAACCACAACTATAACACGGTGTCAACTTGTTTCGCTCATCCGTGTCACTCTCTTTGGTTAGTTTTATTGCATGTTACAACTACCTTTCAGAGTGCGCCTTCATCATGCTCTCAAATTACGTTGCTGGATAAACCTAGTATATCTCTTCACCTATACTTATATTTATACACTGTACATTATTTTAACGCGTTAGTGTTATAGAGCTCATCTCGCAGAAATTCCGGTGTCAGCGTCGGTGTCGGCGTGGGTAGTCGTGACCAAAAATTAAGAAAGATGCAAATGAAATAAATAATTAAAAACTTCCGTCCGAGTGAGAATGAAACCCAGGCCGACTGTGTGGCAAGCAGGTGCTCTACGACAGAGCCACGCTAATGATCGAAAGTGAATAAAAAAAATACACAACATGAATGTCTTGTAGTAGAATGAGTCTGCTTAACGCACGTAATTCTGCGTGGTAGAAGCGTGGAATCGCGCCAGGCGCCGAAAAAAGTGAACTGCGCAACGAGTGGGTGTTTTAAAGGTCCATCCATTACAAAGCGCTCAAACATATGTTCGCGTGTTGCCTTACGCACGCGTAGTGGGCCAATCGCTGATTCGCAATTGTTCTTACGAATTGTTCTTGCCGTAGACATTGTACGATAGTTTGAAACGGCCAATATTTCGCGCACAGTCTTTTCTTTTGGTTACGGCAGGATTGAGGCATGCGCCGAGAACCGAAGCCAGGTCAGCGATTGAGAAAACGATGTGAACGGGCCCCTGATTACGCTATCGCGTTCTACTTTTGAAGGCGAAGCTCAAGCGTCCTCCAAGTTTTGTAATCGTTGTGTTTGTAACTGCTGTGTAATTGTTGTCACACAACGTATATGGGGAACGTGCACTGAGCCGGTGGCGCCGCGGTGCGGGAGTGAACGAAAGGAATTGGCGTGTTGCGTGCAGCAGCCGACCCATGAGCGCAGGCGTGTCAGGTTGTTAGCGGTGCTTCGCAATGTCGCGTATGAATTGCTGTGTCGTAAACTGTGCCGATAACTATAAGAACTAAGCACCTGTAACAAAGTTTTTTTCAGCTTTCCGCCGTGACTGTGCTTCAGAAACCGGCGGGAACACTGGATTAGTGGACGCCACGCGTAGGCGTGCGCAGGGTTCCCCTTCACAGGGGGAGAACTCTCGTCGCAGCGCCCCCCTTCCCTATTAAGACAATGTATGGGGCAGACTTTGCGCCCCCCTTAGGTGACTAGAGGGTACGGCCGCCTCCCCTCGTGCGCATGCCTATGACGCCACGTAAAGCAAGTGATCCCGCGGGCACGTTTATGAAGCACATGCTTTGGCTAGTTCGCTATGAATTTACTCTCCACGCATGTTAACTGATATTTTTAACATGCTGGAGGAACAGAAGGGCATCCGGAAAAGTGATCTCGAATCTGTAGTCCACAATTCATTGGCGAAAAGCAATCGACAGTTCCAGCAATTCTCCCTAGTACACTGCCGCTGTTTTCCCCCGCATCGCAGTTCGTAAACAGTAACATTAAAGAAGAAGTCACGCATGCCAGGCAAAATGCGTCGTAGACCACGAGAATTTCAAAATTTATTCCCCAGGTACTGCCATAGTCCTTAACAGCAGTGTGCGTGCAAGCGAAGTCGGGCCACGCCGTTCTATTGCGCTACGTGACAGCTGAGATATCGCGTGCAAAGCTGGCACGTGACAAATTAACTCAAGGTCTCATGCAGCCCGGGCAACGCCTACAAACGGAGCTGAACTACTGCACAGAAAATTTCGCGCAAATGCCCCGCATTACTAAATGCAACAAGGGCGACCGTACGTATTACTTGCGAGCATAGCAAGGGGTTGTCCGACACATTTCAGACACAAATGTCATCGTTTACTCAACAATAACCGGGCAAAATGGCAAGAAATAATGTTTGCAAACATCGATGCTGACTATGCTTCGAGCTTTACGCTGGCCGGCCGCATGAATCGCCTTTTCAAAACACTCTGCCGCGCGTCTGTGCTACGTCACATTGAAAACATGATTGATTCCGTAAATTTATGTCCTTTCTCCTCGGTTTGGGGCCCCAAAAGAATCATGCTCTGATAACTTTCTGGAAGCCTACCCGTTTCATCAAACCTGTCACCTTCGCGCACACGCACTTGCATACAACGCGGGCGTAGCTGACGGAGAGACGACGATTCGTAGCACGCCAGTTGACACTGAAGTGGCCGCAAGTCGCCACTGCGGCGCTGACGGCGCATAGGTGCAGTGCACTGCTGCGCCCCCTCTAGGTGCTGCACGTTTCCCATAAGCTCAAAGGCATCACCTGCACATTTGTGCGCCAATTGTTGCCGCATGTAATAATAATAGTAATCATAATCCTAATTTTTAATTGCACAACAATATGATGTTTCGGGTAACGTGCAAGGCGAGACAGAAAGGAAATTCCCCTTACGATCGTGCGTCTGCTAGCACGTCACTGCAGGGCGAA
>JALIZH010023810.1:0-66566 GCA_030522465.1 Rhipicephalus appendiculatus | reverse complement strand
TTTTTTTGTTTTGATATTTTGCACTTTGTTTCATAATAACTTTTTAACCCATGTTTTCCTTCATGTGTTGAATTATCACGATGCTTTCCCTATGTTATGTCGTATAGACACACCTCTGCAAAAAAAGGAAAAAGCTTGATAGTAGCTTGTTTGGTTAGTGCTTCATGTAGCAGTACTAATGGTATGAACAAATACAGCTGTTCAGTTATACAATCAAAATGGTATCCAAATCACCTTTCTATTAGCAGTTGGTGTTTGTGTGTATTGAGCATAATATTTATGTACCGAGAGTTGGGAAATTGTGCGTGTTGGGTTAGTGCACTGTTACCAATTAAATAAGATGTGCTTTGTGCGGGCCAATGTTATTATATACTTGCAAGTGTAGCTACCATTTCTAGTTGCAAATTACTCCAGTGCAGTTCCATGCAGTATGTGATGCATGGCTTGCATTGCCTTTCGGTTCTCCTTATGGCTTTGCAGGTTCCTTGCCTTGGGAGTCTCCGGAGCAGTACCGTTCACTCGTCTCCGTACAACGCGGACTGCATTCTTGCCGGCAGTGCACTTATGCGACCCAGGAAATAACAAGAATGAGAGCGCACCTTCACAAGCACACAGGCGAGCCCTTCCAGTGCCACTTGTGTCCTGCTGCATTCGCTCAGAAAAGCAACCTCAAGCGGCACATACGCACCCACACAGGGGAGCGTCCCTTTTCCTGTGTCCACTGCAGTGCATCCTTTTCAGAGAAGAAAACCCTCCAGCACCACTTGCGCACTCACACAGGAGAGTGTCCATTCTCCTGTGTCTACTGCAAGGCATCCTTTGCAAAGAAATGCACCCTCAACAGCCACATTTCTCGTCGTCATGCAAAGAAGCCCTGAAGATCTGTAATGTGGTTACTACTTTTCTTCTGAGGTCACAGAAGGGTTAATTGATTGAAATTATGTTTATGGGCGAGGGTGACTCCTGAAGTGCATCAGATGTTTTCGAATGCCTCAGAAATATAGTTTGTTACAGTACCATATTGCTTCGAAATCTGTTAGTATTTTTAGTTTCTGCAATCTGTCATTGCAATTTTTTAAGAATTTTTGAGTGAGACTACATAGCCGTGCCATGATGTTAAAGTGTTGACTTGCTTTGAATGGGGGCATGGCTAATAATGCGTTTGCGTGGAACTTCCTTGAAGTTAATCATTACATACTTCTGTGCATTTCTTAATCAGGCATATAAGCAATAAGGCCAGGGATCAGTGATATGGCAAATTTCTGTCTTTCCATCAGGTACTATACCAGTACACAAGTTGTTTGGTTAACATTTAACATTGCTTACAGACGGTCATGTACGCATGAGGGAACACGGAAACAGTTTGAAGAAGGATTTCACTGTGCATCTTTCGCCACATTGAAGAACCTGGTTTTGTGAGCCGAGATTCTATGATGTGAGGATCCTTGGCAGAATTAATGATAAACCGGGCACGTAAACTTCTGGAGGCATTCCACAAAAGAGGGAAAAATTCTAATTGTGTCAGCCGAATGTCCGTTTCGCTGTATAACGCGGAACACAGCTTGTGTAAATCTTTGCCTTGATACGCCGCGCTATGGCCTGTGCAATGTTGATGGTGCATCTGCGTCCTAGTCTCCATTAAAGTTGTGAGCTGGCCCTGTCCAGCCGTCATGTGTTTCTTTCTTTTGTGATTGTGCTTAAGCGCTACAAAAACACGTTCTTCTTCAGTATATTCTCCGATATGCCACAAGGTACAGTTCTAGGCCCCCCTCCTCTTTTAGGGGCGAAGCACCTTAAGATCTCACAATGTCCGTCCGGCAGTTGTCGTCTGCAGAACCGAAACCGAAACTGAACATCTGTGAACAACAAAAAGGTTGTCAAAGGCTGTTAACCAGAACAAACAAAATAAAAGACAACAACACCGTAAAAACACCGACATTTAACCACCCATCACTCAAAGCATATGACAGAACAAAAGGTTAGCAAGAACAGAACAAAAGGTTAGCAAGAACAAAATAGAAGGCCACAACACCATAAAAGTGGCAAAGCAGCGACGCCAACAACAAGCTACCTCGGAGTTGATGGCGCAGCAAGCAGTGGCTAAACGCCAGAAGCGTTGTCTACAGGAGGTGGAGACTCACAATGCCACCAGGGGTCACAGATAAAGGCGCGCGCTATGCACAGTCTCTCCGCCGCCATGGACGGGGCGGCGGTGAGATGATTCACGATCCGATGCACACTGCTTTGCCCCATCATCAGCATTCACTTGGTGGATGTGCGTGGATTTTTAATTTACATCATTGACTTAACCGATAAGATTTCATCTAACATTCGCCTATTTTCTTGTGTAACCTATCGACCCATTAATAACGTTTCAGGTACAAATTACTGTCCTAGTGTGACCTACTAAAACTTGATGATTGGTGTCGCAAATGACTTTCGGTTTTAAATACTCACAAGACTGCACTTGTTTCCTGTCACAGACACCGAAAATTATGCACCGCTAACTACAATATGAATGGCCCCATAGTTTATTCCCTTAGTTCTGTTAAATATCTTGGTGTTAACATTTCCACATAATCTAAATTGGTCTTCTCACATAAGTGAAATAATTAATAATGCTAACAGAGCTCTTGCTTACCTTCCTCATAACTTGCATCTTGCCCCCCCCCCCATCAGTCAAATTACCCCCTTCAGACACAGCGTCCACATATGTGGACACAACTTGTTTTTGCCAGTTCCTCGGACTAGTGGCAAAGAAAGGGCAAGATACATTGCGGATAGAATCAATTGAACTTTCTACATAGTCAACGCGTTTTGACGTGACCCCAATGTGCTGCATACGACTGCAGCTGATCACTTTGATGAAGGCACTACGATGTTTGGCGGGTCACTGGACGTTCCGCATTCCATAACCAACTTCTTAAGTATTATTTTTTTTGCTCAAAATGAACAGAGCCAAAAACGAACTATGTGTGCATTTTGAGTCCCAAGATAACCTTCTTTTTATCTAAAAATCGTACGGGAGTGGCTGCAGAATAATTAAATATTTAATTATATGCTAATTAAGATTAATTAGCAAAAGCTTGCAGAAAACAACATATTCATTTTCTTTCTCGGAATGTAATAACGAGTGCCTTAAAATTATGTTGTGCGAAATTTAGACATTTCCGGACAGTACATCATAATGCATGTCTGAAGGGGGTAATTACTTGCAAATGAAATAATAATTCACCCGAAATTAAAGTATGCATTTGCAATTTGGGACCCACCCCAAGTTAAGCCTAAATAAGTCCATCGAACTAACAGTGCAGTTAGATTCATCTACTCCGATTACTTATTCTATACCAGTGTTACTACTCTTAAAAGTGAAGCAGGAACTACCTAAACTAGACCTACACCGTATGATTACTAGACTATCCTTGTACCACTAAAATGTATCATACGTTTTATTATAACTCTCCCTATTCAACCAGCCCATCGTACTTAATCCCGACACAAGTCGCCTCAAGGCCGTCTACCCACCTTCCGCTTGAGCCACGACCCACGATCGCTCCTTCTTTGCTCAGGCAGCCAGGGACTTGGAACAATTTTCCCTCAAGTGTCGTCCATCATTCCTCATGGATAAATTTATAAGTGCCATAGAATCAGTGTTTTATTGACTCTATATTGTTTGTCCACACCCTCATGTAAAGCCCTCTGAGAGGGGGGCCATTGAGGTATATTACATAAATAAATAAATATCATGTCGTTTATTCGGTAAGTGGGGTAGTTCATTTGTTTCCACTCAGAGGTATTGAGAATGGTGCAATGAGATTGAGGCCAATGCGGTAGAGCTCATAATTGGTATTTCTATCTGCTGAAGTATGCCAGCTGGTGATGAGAAGGACATGCTTGTGGCACTGGCAGGACTCAAAAGCAGCTATCTATAGGCGCACAGAAAGGTAAAGGCCATGCCAGAAGAATCGAAGCTGTATGTGATCGTATGTGCTTAAATATTTTCAGCGGTAGGGGCATTGAGAAGTTATTCAAGTTCAATAGAATGAAGTGTCTTTGTAACTTCGAATCAACACTCTGGGCACTCGGGGCTGGCACTTGGTCAATAGAGGATGCATGAATGAGTAGTGAGATGGGCCGGAGTGGTAAGAGCACACCACCAGTGTGTTCTACTGAGCTGTTCATTGCATGTCAGTAAAGCCAGATATGGCGAAAACACAGGTGTCAGAATCATCCGCTGGTAAGTCAGGAGACATTATGAGAAGTTTCTCAAGTGCACAAAACGGACTAGGACGGGAGGAAATAAGGTGCATCCTTGTCTTTTGCAAGTCAGGAAGGATCCACAACAAGACGGGACAAGCAGTTGGCATCCTGGTGCAATTGGCCATAATAAAGCGACCACAAAGCTCTATTCTTCAAGCTTCGAGGCCCAGCAACCAAGCCTTGCGGTTGTATGTTTTGGGGGGAGAACAACCAGCTCAGTGTACGGTCATCCATGACCATTGAAAAGGCGCCGCCAAACAAGTGTAGTCGATATTTCTCGACTGCTGAAACTTGTGTGAAGTGCTTGTGCTCAGAGCCGTGTAGACAGTTGGGAGTTTCGTCAATTTGTCACAGATGGGAGACGAGATTGCATGTTATATTTACTTTAGTATGTGCAGAAAAGCCAACTGCCATCCTTCTTTACTAGCACGACCAGCAATGCAGATGGTATTGCAGGAAGGTTCAAGGATGTCCTTCGTGAGAATATCTTTTTTCACTTCATGCTGAATCACCTGTTGCTCTGCATAGGACACACAATAAGGACATTGTTGGATTGGGCTGGCAGCTCCAGTGTTGATCTTATTACTGACAACAGATGTCTGATGCAAAGGGTAATCATAAACGCCAATTATGTCGTAATGGACTTCATCATTCATGGAATGATTACTGAAATGTAACTGATTGCATTTGCATTATCTTTATGCCAAACATGATAAATAAGGTAATGGAATGAGCTAGCTTGTCTCTTTCAGTGCTGCCTTTCACATCCTTTTCACTGACAATTGTTTTTTGTTGTCGCTTTCACTATTCCTTCTTTCCAACATGCTACAACATTGAATAGTTGCTCCATGTGTCCACAGGAAAGAAAGGCAGTGTTATACAAATATGTTTTGCACTAAATTCTATTCTCGCAATGGTTCAAATTTCTTATCTCAGTCCTCTTTGAAAGGAAGCACTCTATTATTGCTCTAGCTCAAGGAAGACTCTTCTGGTAAGAACAGCGAAAATTGGAAAAAAGGTTATCATTAATTGATATCCTGACATCGGCTTCCGATGCAGCTGCTGTTATCAAGCCATAGCTGCGCCGGATCAAATTTTTGGCTGGCATGATGCATGGTGGTCAAGTACTGGTAACCCTGATTTGATTGTTTTGACATTCAAGTCTCGTATATAGCGCTCCATGGCACAAGCACACGTAGTTTGCTGTGGAGCTCCTGCCGATTACAAGTAGCCAAATTTGTATTGCTCACCAGATGTTATCTCCTTAATGAGTGTAAGCAGTTACATATAATTAGTTACTGAAAAGGTAATTGCTTCAATCTCATGTATACCAACAAACGTACTTGATTATGAGGAATTTGTTTGGCTCTAGCCTCGTTGATGCCAAGGGTGAAAGTTGTGTGGGTATAACGAGTGCATTCTTGCCGGCTTTAACAGTGATCTCTTTCCTATTTCAGCTGCGTCTGTTCCCTCTAATGGAGCATCGAAGAAGTCGGATACTTCAGACATTTCTACGAACTCACTACACCAGCCTCCTCATAAAAGTTACTTGTTCAGCATTATGTAGCAGTTTGATTCAATATGAACTACAGATTGTGATGGGGATGTGACTGTGTCCACTGATTACTGCCTCGAATTGGTTATATGAGAATGAGTGAAAATTGGGAAATGTTAGTTTATTGGAATAGGGATAGAAAAAAGTAATTTCATCATGGTGTTTAAGTTTCAATCATCTTAAAGAAATTGTGCCTGTCTTAACATATCATTGGTTCAAGCTAGGTAGGTGGTGGTGCATATTCTCATGTTGCCAGTCTGACGATGAACAGGTTCATGCAAGTCTAACTGATAGCTAGAAACGGTTTTATAGATACTTGGTAGTGGCACTTTGCTTCTTCCATGCAGTATGTTAATAATTATTTTGAAAGATGTTTACAGTGGAAATCTCGTGTTACACGTTGTGCCCCTCTAGCTGGCAGTTGTTAGCCTGTTTCCCTCCTTAATTCCTCTGTGTCTTCATGTCTTCTGTGTATCCAAATCAAATAATAATGTTACACATTGTGCATTTAACCCTGTCAGGTTGGACATTTCTTTTGTTGTACTTTCAAATCAACATTATATTAGAAGTAATGTCAACCCACTAACTGAATCTGTTTTCTTTCTCCTGTGGCGCTAACCAACGGAGCCTTAATACACTCGGATGCGGATTCCACCAATCAACATGGTACCGTTTTCACTTTGATCCACTTTCTTCCTTCTTTTTTTGTCATGCCTTTTCAGTATGTCACGTTTATTTTTTGTTCCTACTTTTATGTATGATTTGGTGCATTTGGTGTGCTAAGGATATGAAGTCTGATGCCTGAATTGCACATAGTCATTTTTTAAGTGGACATGTGCATTGTTTATTGCAAGACGTTGAAATAGGTTTGATCATTTATGCATGCCGATACAGCTTTCCAAATGTGGCTGCACTTTTTAGCCATTGTATTCATTCAGAAGAATCGGTTGCTCAGCGTGATGATGTGTAATATCTACTCATGTGAATGATTGAGTGTTGTATTTAGTGTGCTATTCCGTCATTATGCTTTCGTTGGAAATGATGTAAGTACATTAATGGGCAGTGTTTAAACTCTGCCGATACATACATGAAGCAATGATTGCTTGTATTATGCACAAAAGTGTGCTTGTATTTTTTTTACCAAGCAGAAACAGTTATGATATTTTAACCCTTGAAAAGTGTTTTTCTTCTTGTTTCATATTATCCAGTTCATTTCATTTTAACTTCTTTCACTGATATTTTGATTTCATATGCTTCATGTGTTGAAAAGCCAAGTGATGCTTTTGCTGTCCTGCATTGTACAGATACCTCTGTGTGAGAAAGCAGTGCAATAATAAGTTTTAATGGCACTTAAGCAGGCCCGTAGCCAGGAAGTTTTTTTGGGGTGGGGGGGGGGCCACATGTTGAAGGCCTTGAAAAAACATGTATTTTCATTATTTATTCTCGATAAAACACCCCCCTCCATCCGAATTTCGGAGAGGGGGGGATCTCTTGGCACCCATCCCCCTTGCTACAGGTCCTGCACTTAAGCATACAAAAGTTTTGCCATTTAAGTGTAATCACAGAATAATTTTATACCTGTATGTATTAGCAGCAAAATGTTTGCATGTGCTAAGCATAGTATTTTTGTGAGAGATGTGGGGCCTTTGCAAGATGAGTGTTGGGCCAGTGCACTCCTACAACTTCAGTAACAAGATATTAAACATACTTGTAAGTGTAGCAACTCTTATTGATTGCGTGGGGCTGCAGTCAAGTTCCATGTAGTGCATGTCACATGGTTTGCATTGCCTGCCTGTTCTTCCCTGTGTCTTTGCAGATTCCTTGGCTTGGGAGTATCCGGAGCAGTACCGTTCACTCATTACCGAGCAAGGCAGACGACATTCTTGCCGGCAGTGCACTTACGTGACCCAGGAAATGACGAAAATGATAGCGCACCTTCACAAACACGCAGGCGAGCCCTTCCTCTGCCACTTGTGTCCTGCTGCATTCCCTAAGAAAGGCAACCTCAAGCGTCACATAAGCACCCACGTAGGAGAGCGTCCCTTTTCCTGTGTCCACTGCAGCGCATCCTTTTCGCGGAAAGGGCACCTGAAAGACCACTTGCGCATCCACACAGGAGAGCGTCCCTACTCCTGCGTCTACTGCGATTCATCCTTTCAAGGTGAAGACCACCCTCAAGCTGCATATGCACACCCACACCGGAGAGCGTCCCTTTTGCTGTATGCACTGCGGTTATTCCTTTACACAGAAATGCAGCCTCAACAGGCACATCCCCCATTGTCGTGCAAGGAAGAAACCCTAAAGGTCAGTGGTGTGCAACTTTTTCTTGTGGGCGAAGGGGAGGGTTGATTGATTGAATTAATTTTTATGGGAGGGGGGTAACTGCTCACGTGCATGAAACTGTTTTTAAATGCCTCTGAAATAGCTTCTCTTGGTGTAGTGTTTAGAGAGAGATCTGTGACAGTTTGGCCCTGAACCACCCCTCGGGCTTGGCATGAAAAAAAAAACCCTTGGAATGCTTATGAAATCTCCCAGAAATACACAGTCGAACGAATTTTACAGAAAGATGTAGTAAGAGCGAAGACATTATGACTGCTACATCACCATTTCATATTCTTTCTCAACATGACCCTTTGCAACAAAGAGAGGCTCTGGCAGGGCGGCACCCTTGGAGGTACCTTCCCTCCACGTTGTGGCATTTGTTTATTTTCTTTCCACCCAACTTTACGATATTAACGGGCACTGTTGGCAACTCGCACTTCCCGATTGCCTGCTTCTCACTACGAAGGTGGTGGGGCTGTGCAGCCGGTGTCCTGCCTCAACTTCTCTTCATTGCCATGTTCATACATTTATTGCATGTGTACAGGCTTGGATACATGTATGCTAGGCTTAGCTAGACACATATGCCATGCTTTGTGTACTCGGTTACGTCCTCGGTGTGGCTTGTTCTCAATCATGCGCATACTTCAGCAGCAGAGGTGCCAACGAATCCCACGCTTTGAGTGCAGATTTAATGTACGGTTTAATAAGCACGTTTTGACCCTCGTGGTAACACACCACGAAGGTGTCCATTAATTGAAGTATCAGATGTAGGCAAGGCTGTTGCGTTCAAATTAAAATCTTTTCAAGTTACGTCCCTGCCGTGCAACATTTTGCGAATTGTAACAACAGCAGCACGTGTGAGGTACTACAGCTAACTTGTGTCTTTTAAATAAAACTGAGGCATAAAAATTAAGCAATTAATGTTGAATCGAACACCGCACATACAGCTAATTATGTAATGGAGGTAAACCAGATGTCACATCGTGGGCCTTAGCACCATTAGCAGATAAACACGTTTGAATACTGCACCTGCAAGGCACAACTTACACTGACACAACAGTTGTGTCTGTTGTTAATGTTATAAATGTGTACAAAAATGTCACTTGTGTATCTGAATGCAGCTGTAATCCCTGCCATCTCATGACCAATCTTATTATGGGGATGGTGGTTTGGCGAAACATTAGCTTCAGCAACGCTGCAGTTTTAAGCAAACACGCCTTTTATACAGTGACCAAATATCTTCGATACTTTCGTAAAGCTGGGGTTTGCAGTTATCTTGTGAATTCAATTGTTAAAACAAGAAGAACGACCCTTCTCTGTTTCAGCACTTTGTTCCTTTGGGGATTTCCTGTCGGTGCTGATTATTTAAAAAGCAATTCTAAGCTACAATTTCTCTTCAAAATTGTTGCTTAGAAGGTCCCCTGTCCGACGAAATGATAGGAAAAGCATTACACAAAAAAAATCACGCCATATCCACGAAGTGAATGATGATGAGTGGGCGAAGCTCGATCGTTTTCATCCATGGCAGAAAGAGAATTTGTGTGGCCTGGAACGCGCTTATACTTCATGGTCATCAGCGTCATCGTTATCACGTGTAGTGGGTACATTCCACTATACTGGAACGCTTATACTTCATCGTTATCACGTGTAGTGGGTACATTCCACTATACTGCGTCATCGTCATCTTTATCACGTGGAGTGGGACATTCCACTATACGTGGCTATCTACCTACCTACCTACCTACTACAACTACTACTACTACTACTACTACTACTACTACTACTACTACTACAGAGGAGGGACATACCCTACACCCTTAGGAGCTTCGCCCCTAAAAATATTCGAGGTTTTGAATATTCACTACTGGTTTTGAGCGCCAAATCGAATGGAACACTATTCACTTCGGTGTTCACAATATTCAAATATTTGCATACCCCTAGTAATCACTCAACCCACATATATAACGACAACTGTAATTAATTAGGAGGAGTTTGTTTGGCTTCAGTCTCGATGCTAAAGGTGAAAGTTTGTGCAGGTACTACTACGAGTGTGTTCGTGCTGGCTTTAACAGTGATCTCACTCCTATTTCAGCTGTGTCTGTTCCATCTAATGGAGCACCCAAGAAGTTGGATGCTTCACACGTTGTTACAAATTCACCACACCAGCCTCTACATGAAGTTAACTTGTTTAGCATTATGCAGCAGTTTGATTCAATATGAACTTGAGAATGTGACACGGATGTGAGTGCAGCTGCTGACTGCTGCCTCGAATTGGTTATCTTAGAATGAGTGAAAATTGGAAAATTCACTTTTTGCACTGTTAGTCTACTTAAACGGGAAAGGAAAGAAGTGATTTTATCATGGTGTTTAAGTTTGAATCGGCGTAGAGAAATCGTGCCTCTCTATAAAAAGAGCATTGGCTCAGACTAGGCAGGTGGTAATGCATAGACTCGTTTTTATAAGTCTGTTCGACAATGCAAATGTTCACGCAAGTGTAGCTGAGAGAAACAGTTTTGCAGATCAGTTACCACAACACTTGGTGGTGGCACTTTTCCTTTTCCCTGCAGTGTGCTATCAATTATTTTCGAAATACTATGTTTACAGTCAAAATCTTCCGTTACACACTGTATTTATAACCCTGTCATGTTGGACATTTCTTTTGTTGTTTTGTACTTTCAAATCAACTGCATATTTAAAGTAATGTCAACCCACTAACTGAATCTGTTTTCTTTCTCCTGTGGCACTAACCAAGCACACTCGATTGCAACTTCCTTCGCTTCCAGCGTTCAACATGGTGCCATTTTCACTCTGATCCATTTTCTTCTTTCTTTTTTTTTCTTTTTATGCCTTTTCATTATGTCAGGTTCATTTTATGGTTGTTTCATTTATATATGAGTTAGTGCATTTGGTGTGCTAAGGATACAAAATCTTTGATGCTTAAATTGCATGTAGCGCTTTGCTAAGTGGATGAGTGCATTGTTCACTCTAAGACGTTGAAATAGCTTTCATCATTTCGTCATGCTGAGATGGCTTTCCAAATGCAGCTACTATGTTTAGCCATCTTGTTCCATTCTGGACAATCAGTGCCATATGGCAATAAAGTCTTATATCTACCATGAGTGGCCATGTAAGTGAGCGAATAAGTTACATTTAGAATGCCGTTGTATCGTTATGCTTTCTTTGAAGTGATGTAAGTACATCAGTGGGCATAATGTAAACTCTGCCAATACACATCTGGGGCAATGATTGCTTGTGTTATGCACGAAAGTTTTCTTGGTTTGTTTTTTTGTTTTTACCACCAGAAAGAGTGATGCTATTTTAACCTTCGAATTTTTTTCTTTTCTCACATTTTTCAATTTGTTTCATTTTAACTTCTTTCGCTCATATTTTATTCATATGCTTCAAATGTTGCAAAACCGAGTGATGCTTTTGCTGTCCTGCACTGTATAGATACTTCAGTGCGAAAATCAAACCTCTATGTATTCGCAGCAATTGTTTGCATATGTTAAGTATATGTAGAGATAGCTGGGAGCCTGTGTCAGACAAGTGTTTGGTCAGTGCGCTCTTACCACTTCAGTAACAAGTGGTCTTGGAAAAATGTGAGAAAAATGCAGCCCAAATAAAAAAAAAAGTTTCATAACTCTGATGCAGCTTAGCGTGTTTCCTATTTAACATAGAAACATCAAAAATGTGTCAAGTATAGAACCAAGTCTTTGCAATATTTCTGCGAACAATTGTTCTTCTACAGGTGGCGTAAACAAAGAAAAAGATAGTTACAGAAAGCGAGTTTTTGATAAAGCTCATTTTCAAAAAAAATTAAGTAAAAATCTGCGTTCTCTATTTTAACTAAAATGTTTTATCAAAGACTGCTTATGTTAGTCAAAACAAGGCTTCAGAGAAAACTGAGTGCTATGCTTTCAAGCTGTAGTCGTTCGAAACCAGAAAAAGTATCGCCACCTTGCTTCAAGGCTTTAAAGTGTTCCCTGGAATGATACGCATGTTTCACAACAAGGGGTTGATGAAAAATGAATAATAGGTAAACTTTTACGGCTTTGAAGCAGCTTTAGAAGGAATGAGTCGTGTCATGGGACTGTCTGACACGTGTGACTATTGAAGCTTACAGATGCGTTTTCCATTTGTAATTATGGATATATCGAACTATTTCGTGAACCCCCCTTCTAGTCTGATGTATCTGAGTTTTAATGTGTGTACACTGAGACGACGGTTAGAGTTGCATAGATTTTATTGGTGTAAACAAGCGCTTGTCTTCGTACACCACCGACAAAAGCTATTCCCAATAGTGTTTCATATCTCCTTGATGCTGTACACATGTATAATGGGAGTCAGGCATGCATACGTGCAGCCAGCTGAGGTCGTGTCTATATCTGTTTACATGATCCATCACCGAAATGTAATTACCGTATTTACTCGCATAATAGGCGCACTTTTTTTCCAGAAAATCTGGCTCCAAGTTTGGGGTGCGCCTATTACGCGGGGTAAAATTTCCGAAAATTTTATTTCAGACTACAGCACAGACCGCTGATAACGTAAGTCGCCGAAGTCACGAATATCCGCACTGCAGCCGAAACAACCTTCTTCATAGGCTACACTAGCGCAAAACGTGTTGAGCATGCAGTCTCGCGTGTCCGAGAATCGAGGCATGCGATGCGGTGTGCTTCTAAGCATTCAAATTTCCAATTAACATCGAAAGACACGCGTCGCCAACAAAATGAACGCGGAAAAAAAAAACTACGAAAAGGAAGCGCCTATGCGCATTATCACGACCGAAATTTTGCGCGCTAAACGGTGCCGATCGTTCGATATCACGGGATCGCGCCCCATATCCAAGACATCGAATCGCGAACCACCTTTCGAGTGTTACAAGCGCCATTCATGCCCCCTTTCCTTCAAGTAGAGCCACCGCAAAGAGTTACGTAGATTCCGTACAAAACCGCAACTTTGATCGCCCGCGACCGCCACCGAAAAGCAACTAACGCTGATTAGGCCTAGCCTACGGTTCGGCACAACGTTGGTTCGGCATGTTGTCGCGGGAAGTTTGTACAAGACAACACGAAGATTGAGCGTCGAAAAGATCGCACTCAAGCACTGACCCATGAGCAGCGTGCGTGATACGATGTTTAGGTTCGCGGCCGGGAAATCAACGGCGACAAAAGTGCGCCGAGCTTGTGCAAGTCCGCGTAGTGACAGCAAAGGCGAAAGCTCGCGTCGGAAAGCCGAAAAGCTTTTGAATTTGCGGACGAGGTAGCAAACGTGATAACGA
This sequence comes from Rhipicephalus appendiculatus, assembly GCA_030522465.1. Lineage (NCBI taxonomy): Eukaryota > Metazoa > Arthropoda > Arachnida > Ixodida > Ixodidae > Rhipicephalus > Rhipicephalus appendiculatus. Next base: position 53,148 of record JALIZH010023810.1, on the reverse strand, counting down.
CGACGCTTTTCCCGACAGGAAACTCAAAGCGCACTTGATGAGGACGCGATCGCACGTTCCATGCGGAGCGCGCGCGGCCGGCAAGCGGCCGGAGTCACGCCGGCGCCGGTACTCCGACTGCTCCGACGCTTAGGCAACCGCCCTTCTTCCTCACTCGGCGAGCCCGCGCAGTTGGCGCAGCGCTGCCGCGGTCTTTTTTCTTCTTTTTCCTCGCTTCACAGCTAACGTAAGAGGGCGTCGAATTTCAACCGTGCAAATACGTTACAGAACTACTGATCACGGCCAAGTTCAGGGTGCGCCTATTATGCGCAGAAATAAAAAAAATCTGATTTCTCGCGACCAAACTGGGGGTGCGCCTATTATGCGAGTGCGCCTATTATGCGAGTAAATACGGTAGTAGACGCTGCTGAGACTGATCTAATCAGGAAATAAGCAGTCTGCTTTGTAGCGCCGTGCCTTTTAGTACATGTATGCTGGATTCCACTTAGGACGTCAGAGGCTGAATTTGCCATGGTCGACATTCAATCAAAATTTGACAACTTCCCCTTTCTCTTTCTGAACTGCACGTACATCGCTCAAAAGGAAGTGGCAAATTTGCCACTCTCTTGCCAACGAAAGTGGCAAATGTGCCACCTACCTGTTCGTGGGTCTTTTACACACTAGAGCTTGAGAAGCTGTAGAGCCATGCGACTAGGCTAGGTGCATCTCACTTGAAATTTATTTTCTAGGGACAGTGGGGATAGCACCAAAAAGTGATCAGCCGACATGGGTGTTTTTGGTGGCTTTCTCAAGTAAAGCTTGTATTCAATGACCTGTGTAGCTGGTGACGATGGTGTTCCAAAAACCCTTCTCACTGCCAGCTCGCATGCACCGTAGAAGTAATAAATAAATTTTTCAAAAAATATTCTTTCCAGGGCTGTAGTTTCAGCCCGGGTCGCCTGGTCTGAAAGCGAGTGCCTTGAACACTAGGCCATGCGCCCATTTATTATTTTATCTTTATTACATTGTACTTGGATTGACATTTCAATATTAATAAAAAGGCATATTTATAAACACAAATAAAACACAGGAAACCAGTCTAGAGTGTCGCTAGAACGTTCATATATCCCGCGTATTTAAAATACTTGTTCCAGGAAGAAGCTTTTTGTTGGTAACGTAGGTTCAACATTTCTGCCGATCATCGTTCTCCAGAGACTATGCAGACCAGCTAGAAAGATTACAAGAACGTGAGCCTGGGCATGTTGGTATTCCATCTTAACACCTATAGCGCACAGAAGGGACAGGAACACAGAGATACGACGTGGACGCAGCGCTAACTTCCAACAAATGATTTATTTACGAAGCAGTCACGTGAAAATATAGAAAAAAGCAAGCAACGCACGCAGGCGCATAAGTACGAGATTATTACTATTATAAACATCATGACACATGTAAAAGACGTGCAGCCAACGATAACATGTCAGTACAAAGGAATCTGTACAAGACCACCAGATCATGTCGACGCAACCATCCTCCTCAGGTCACCCCTCCTATCACTTTTAAAAAATCAAATTCCTTTCTTGTCAGCTCAATTGACGGCGTACTCACGCACATGTCCCCCAAACTAGCGATCTTCGCCGCCTCGATGATTTCCCGTGTTGTCTGCACTGTGCTCCGCCCCTATGACACTGCTCTGTGAATACATAGGGACGCACCCACAGTTTCGGCAATGTATAGCGAGATGGCCCGCACTTTCAGTGCGCACGTTATTTGCGTGCTCACGCAGCCTGTCATTCGCGCACCTTCCCGTTTGTCCGATGTATTTTTTTCCACACGACAACGGAAGCTCATACACGACGTTATTCTCGCACTGAATAAAGCATTCTTTGTGCTTTTTCTGGCAAGTGGGCTTCTCGGAACCGCAATAGCTAGCCTTACACAGCTTGGACAGCTTTTTAGGTGCCGAGAAGACAACCTTGACATTTGCGCTGTTGCCAATCTTCTTCAGCCTGTGCGAGACGTCGTGTATGTAGGGAATGACCGCGCATTTCTGTTTCAAACGCTCCCTTTCTGGTGGAGCGGACTGATCCTCCTGGCGAGCACGTTTTACGGTCCTGAGTAGACCTTCAGCTATGCCTGTGACGATATGCTGCGGAAAACCTGCCTTCTTGAGGCGGTCTGCCTGAGCCGAAAAGCTAGACCAACACTTGTGGGGGGCACGAAAGATTAGGTGACAAGGTAATGTCCTGTCCGTTGTCACGTCAAGTTACCTGACAGTGACAGAGCTCATTTCAAAGTTTTTTTTTTTTTAGTGTTCAGTGCTGAACACCCCTAAGGAACACGGTGTCACAATAGTCAATAAAACAATGATCCATAGTTTCGGGCTTTTTGCACAGTGTGCAATTTACGGGCCAGGGAACAAAGAATCGCCCAACACATGCTTGCCCAGTGTGAACTGAACTGAAGCATACGAATGCGTTCGGCCGACGATGGAAAAAACATTTTGGAAGCACACTTGCTATGGGCGCTCCATTGAAATCTTTTGTGTTGGCGGACCATAAGCGATCTGCTGGACAAAGCGTAAGGTTTATATCACGAGTTCAACATTTTAGGGAGATTCCGACTTTGAGAAAGTTGAATTCCTTAACCGCGTCTTGGTCCTCTACAGGCTGACGAACGATGGGAAAAAACATGACAGACAGCACGCCGATCCCGACCGAAAACAGCGTTCCGAGGACGTTAGCTACTTGTAAAGAAAGAAACGCAGTACGTCAGGCTCGTCCATGCCAAGCTTCGCTTGCCCCGTTTCCCCGATTGGGGAAGAGCTCCTGAATTTTTTATACTCCGTTTCATACTACGTACAGGTGCAACGCTGTGGAGGCTAGCGAGACTTCTTGCAGTAGATGCGTTCGCACCAAGAAATAGTCCAATGTCCAATGATTTCAACACCCGTAATGTGACTTCCTGTCGTCATTAGGCTGAGCAATAAATGACGATGCTTTGTGCCTCAGATATTAACAAATTCCGTTATAAGGTTGTTAGTCTTGTCTTCGCTTTCCCGGTGTTTCAGCTGCAACCCATCGCGACGCATCACGCACGGCTTCCTGCTCGTCTCACTCGAGCGTTTACGACCATTTACGATGACGAAATGAAATCCAAGCGCGAGATGTCGCTTCGGTTTGTGCGTGCGTGTGTACGCGCCACTTTCATCCTTTCATGTTCATTCAAAGTACTGTAATCATTTTCGACGTGTGACTAGTGACAACATGCCTCTGATTTTCCGGAAACTTGTATGGGTCGCCAGGTGAACTCGTGAAAAGGTTATTCGGGACGTGAGTTGCAAGTGCTGTCATGATAGCCTCATCAATCGTCAAGTATCCAAGCATAAAGGAAGGAGATAACTGCTTTCCTTCCTCCGTGTAGCTTAGTCTCAGTGGCAAACATGTTCTCCAACGGCCGTTTGATTTCTTTGTTTGTTTTCTCATGATTGCAAGGGACTGAGGCATGTTGCATATTTGTTGTCATCACAAGTGGCGGGCTCATCATTTTCGCATTTCGAGCCTCAATCTGGAGGCATAATATTGAAAATGCAGTGCATCATTGAAATACAGCAAAGCGTGCAATGAGTGTATTATTTATGAAGCTCACTTGAAATATAATTTGGATCGTTGCTGCACGTGTGACCGTGTGCTTTTTTTAAGCGCTACAACCAGTATCTGACTCACGACTAAGCATTCCTGCAAGAATATTTTCCAAACTAGAATATGCTTTGCTCGCACTAAACTCCACATTCCACGCGTCCACATCGCACCCAAGGTGCCCGAGTGGTCCGAGCACCATGAATGCTTTTCAAAAATTGCTGCAGTAGTCACGCTTCATAATGAGCTTGATGGTGTACGACTCTAAAAAGAAGCGCCCAATTTTCATTTTATTGTCACCTTTACGGTCCAGTCAGTGTCATATTTCATTATTAAGCGATTTCTTGTTGCAGCTGCATTACTACAGGGCTTGTGTGTGCGTGCGTGCTTTTAATTTCTCATTCAACATTGGTGCCTTTAGAAGAGACTTTTGGAGACTTTCTCCTTCGAGAGTGGACAGAAGGGAAATTAACGTATTAACTAATCAATTAATGTAATAACACATTTTCTGGCAGGTATTCTAATGCCTCAAATGCAACTCAGTTTAAAAACACCTTGAAATAGTTTTGACAAGCTTTTACCAAGTTTTCAGGCATCATGCAAAGCTGTACTCTGCATGATGACTTTAATTGAATGCAAATAGATCAGTGAGACAATTGTGAAGCCTGCCCTCGACAATCTATGGCCTACTGGCAGGGGATCACAATTGATGAATAATTAGAGGAGGAAAGGTGCAACTTCAGTATAGGGTACCCTGTAATCAAATGTAGCTCCATCGATACAAGGCGGACCCTTGTGCCAGAACAGTACACAGAGGACATGGGAAGCCAAAGTGGAGCACAAGCCTACAATGTGCTTTTCCCATTGTTCCATCTTGTACTGCTTGCCAAGGTGCACGAGGTGGCTTCCATGCTGTTCTGGAGCCGTTTGAGCAGCGCCCATCTTTTTGCCACATTGTCCGTTTCACAGCATGCATTGTCTTGTCTGGCTTCCGCATGCGCTTGTTGTTTCATCCATGATCTTAATTGAGCTTTGCAGCCCATGAGTTCCCTTCTTCATTTTGGTGGACCAGTGGTGAGGAGTGCAGTTTGCCCACTTGCTGTGGTACATATGTTTTTGTCCGTGGACGAAGACTTCATTTTTTTTTTGCCTGTGGTGAGTAATGGCGTTGGTGCGATCTCTGTGGCACATACGTGTGCCTGGAGTTCTTGTGCATACGTAGACGCAGCCTAACCATATACAGCTTTGCTGCAAAAACTGAAGAAAAAAAAATCTGTGCAGGAAGTCCTGGTGTTGATGGCCTACGTAGCCATCATTGACAAGCCATAGCTGCACCAGTTCAAATGGTTGGCCAACATAGTGTGTTCATTCAAAGAAACAAGAGCTGGGTATCCCGATGCCCTTGTCTAGAAGCTCGAATATTACATACTGCTCCATGGCACGACCTCGCATGTTCTCCTGTGCAGTTGCCACTAACTAAGAGTGCTCAAATTTGTATCACCCACTAGAGCTTTGTCTATTCAAGAATTGTAAGGAGTTGCACGAATTTATTAAATGACAATTTAATCACGAAACTACAGAAAAATGTAATTAATCACGAGTACATTGTTACATGCAAGTCACGTTGACGCCAAGGGTAAAATTTTGTGTCCATCTACTGTGTGTGTTTATGCTGGCTTGAAAACAGTGATCTCTCTCCCATTGCAGATGTGTCCTTTCTCCCTGTGGAGCTTCCAACAACATACATGCTTTACACATTGCCATGAATGCACCACACCAGCCTCTCCATAGAAATTTCTTTGCCATTATGCAGCAGTTGAATTTGTTATGTACATTCAGCGTGAAAAGTTTAAGGACCACTGGACTCAAGGAAAAAGCCGAATATCCCCACTTGTTCGGTAGGCAACCTTGAATTTAGTTTCTTGGCACATTTCTAAAATGTGCCAACAACATGTACTGTGCAGTACGATTGAATGCACTCACAAATAGCTGTTTTCTCATACTTTAACCTTAGACGGAAATTCAGTGTTTTCTCAGACTTGGTGATCTCTAAAGTTTTGATGCAGACTGTACGTAAGATTGTAATGACAATATGATTGTCCACTGACTGCGTTCTAAAATCACTTTCATTGAAAGGAATGAAAATTGGAAGTTTACTTTTTGCAATTTTAGTCTCTTGGTATTGGGAAGAAAAGAATGGATTTTATTACAGTGTTTAAGTTTCAGTAACCAGCATAAAGAAATTGTGCTCGTCTTTAGAAAGCATTGGTTCTGGCTAGGCATACTCTCACCCTGCATGTCTGTTTGACAGTGCAAATGTTCATGCAAGTCTAGCTGAGTGAAAACAGTTTTTAGGCAAGGTACCACAGCACTTTGGAGTGGCACTCTGGTTTTGCATTGCACTATATTAACAGTAACTTCGAAATAAGTTTGCAGCAGAAATCTTGTCTTGCTTCATTATGCAATTAACTCTGTCATTCTTTGTGTTTGTATGTTGTGCTCATTAATATTGTGTCTAATAAAGAAAACGAGCCCCTAAATTTACACTTCTTTCCTTCAGAATAACATGTGTAACTTCGACCAATTAACTCCTTTTCTTTCTACTGTGGCACTAACCAAATATCATAATGCTCTTAAATTATTGGTGTATTTTCTTTTCCACCATGACATGGCAGCGTTTTCACTTGTATCAATTTTTTTTTTGTGATACCTGGTGTTTCCACTTCAATTTGGTCATGTTCTTATGTTTAAATATCAGTTGGTGCGTTTGATGTGCTCATTATCTGAATATTTTGATGCTTGATTTGCGTGGTGTGCTTTAGGTTGATGTGTGCCTTGTTCAGCGTAAGACATTGAAAGAGCTTTCATTATTTTTCCATACATGGCTTTCTATGTGTGATCCAATGTTTAGCCATCATATTTATTCAGGGTAACCAGTTACATGTAGTGATAAAGTGAAATATTGATTCTTGTGTTTGGCCTTGTGAGTTAGTGAATAAGTTACTTTTAGTATTCTGTTGTATCATTATGCTTCCACTGAAAGAATTATAAAGATTGATGTGAAATATACGGGGCGTTTCAGCTAAATTGTACCTAGTATTTAAAAAAAAAACATATGCGCTATGGGTGTCAAATGGACCCAGTATTGTCCTGAAGTGTATGCAGCACATCATTATTGTTTTGCAATCCACCATGCTGGGTAATTAATGAAGACTGCTTTAGTAACTTCTTAATTAGTAACTCTAGTGAAAGATCTTCAATAGAAAGATTGTAACCCTTGTTCAGAAATGTCGGAATATTTTATCTATGCTAAGATTACTCGCCATCCAGCAAGCTGGGTGCGAGTGCTTAATTCACCTTTAAAGTAGTAACTTTAGCAAAAAAATCTTCAATAGAAAAGTTGTAATACTTGTTCAGCAAAGTCGGATTATTTCTTCTTTGCTAAGATAACTGCCCAGTTTAAGTTTTTTCCCGCTTTTCTTTAAAGTGCACGAAATTAAAACAATGTATTCTTGGCTACAGTTATTTGAAACACCCCGTTTAAACACTGCCAATATATATATGAAGCAATGATTATTCCTATTATACAGAAAAGTGTGCCTGTATCTTTTTTCACCAGTAATAGTGATGCTATTTTAACCCGTAGCAATGTTTTTCTTTTCTATATTCATATTTTCTAGTTAGTGCCATATAACTTCTTTCACTCAAATACTATTATCTCATATGCTTTATGTCTTCAATGGCCAAGTGATGCTGTTGATGTCCTACTTTGTATAGATACTTCAGTGCGAAAAAAGTGCCAACTCTTTGCAGTGGTTATGATGCTCTACTGCTGATCCAAAGGTTCTAGGTGGTTGAAACTTGACCACGGAGACTGCATTTCGATAGAGGCAAAATACTTTAAGTGCAGCATTTATCAAGAGAGATTTGTGAACATGCTTGAGATGTGTCCTGGGTCAGTTCTTCGGCACCAATTCATTAACATGCTGTTTGGGTATGCCAAGGATATTCCATCTTAACTGGCGTAGTCTTCCTAGATGCCTGGTGCTGCAGTCAATTTCCGTGTAGTGTGAGACACGTAATCTGCATTGCCTCCCTGTTCTTGCTGTGAATTCGCAGATTCCCTGTCATTGGCGTCTCCAGAGCAGTACAGTCCGCTTGCGTCTACACAAAGTGGACGTCGTTTCTGCCGGCAGTGCACCTTTGTGACCTTTCACGAGGCAGAGATGAAAACGCACCTTCGCAAACACACGGGTGTGCGACGCTTCCCGTGCCACTTGTGTCCGGCTGTATTCACGCGGAACAACCACCTCGCGCTTCACTTGCACACCCACACAGGAGAGCGTCCCTTTTCCTGTGTCCACTGTAATAAATCCTTCTCGCACAAGACCACCCTGACACAGCACTTGCGCACCCACACTGGAGTGCGTCCCTATTCGTGTGTCCAGTGCAATGAATCCTTTTCGAAGAAGAGCACCCTCACGAACCACTTGCGCATCCACACAGGAGAGCGTCCCTTTTCCTGTGTCCACTGCAATTCATCCTTTACGAAGAAAGGCAACCTCATGGACCACATTTCCCGTCGTCATACAAAAGAGAAGCCCTGAAGGCCAGTAGCGTATTGACTTTTCTCGGGGGTTACAAGGGAGGGTTAATTGATTAAAGTAACTTTTATGGGTAAGGGTAACTTTTAGAGTCATTAAACAGTTTCCGACGCCTCAGAATTATAGTTTTGTGCAGTATATTGCTTAGCGAGGAATCTGTTAACTGCTAATAGAAATTTCTAAAGAAGTGTTGTGTTATATTATAGCTATGCCATGATGATGAAAGTTCCGCTTATTTATTACTGTTGAACCCCTTGATTAGAGACACTGATGTAACAAACAAATGGGTATAAAGAGACATCAATGTGCCTACATTGAAATAGGTGTAGATAAAAAAGGTGCATACATAGTACCCTGCTTATAAGAGACACCTCATATAAAAGAAAAGAACTGCTCCCCGCGATGCATGTTCCCTTATAAAGGGGTTCAACTGTATATATTTATGTTATTTAAGTTACTATATATTTATGTACCTATTTAACAAGGAAAAAAATACGGGTATGCTATCGAGCCTAGTGCTTAGTATTAGCCAAATTTTTGTCTTGCATTTAAGTGTGTTAACACGAGGAATTTGGTATGCATTTGCTATTATAGTAGGGGGTGTGTGAATATTCAAAGCTTCAAATATTCTATTCGAAAAACATTTGCTAACTGAAATGTTTGAGCAACCCAAAATTTCAAAATACAATCAGGACGTCTTTTTAGATCTGGGAAGGGACATTTAAATTGTTTCATCAGACAAGGTGGCAAATAATTTCACGGCAGAAAAAAAAAAAAGAAAAAGAAAATATACATCGTAGTCTGCTTGGAAAGCGCATTTGTCCCTCTTCAAGTTTGCTGCTTCGGCAAGCCCCACCCTACTGAAACACGCATGAGAAGGAAATGCTTGAATGTCATTGCTAACCTCTCCAATTGGTCCTGTCACCATGAGGCTTGAGCCCGCTTCCCCATTGGGCCAGTGTCCTTGCCATAAAAGCGATGTTGCCATGCGCTTCTTGCTCCTGTCCTATTGAAAGAAGTCCTGGTTTAGGGTTGTCAAATTGGGCACTGCATAGTTGTTTGCACTCATTTCGTCATTGACGGAGCTCAGCCCGTCGAGTGCGCTGCGGTCACCATCGACTGCTCAGTGTTCAGTGAGTTGAGAAGGCAAATTGATGGCGGAAACGACAGTATAATTATAATTGCCCATAGCTGCTTTGATACACGGTGCGATGCTGTAGCCTAAACGCTGATCAAATTTCAAAAGACATATTAGGGTTATTAAGAAACACCACATGACAATTATTGACAAAATTAAATAACTGCGGATGTTGTTGTTTGAAAGAATAACGTCATACATTGCTTAATATTCCTGCACATCATTTGCTGCACAGCAAACCTGCTCGTTGGTGAAAAAGAGATTTGTTTTCAAAAGTGAATAGTGGTATACTACTCGTATCCAAAAATGTTCGGTTTGGTTCACACTTGGCTTTTATTATTAGAATTAGCTTTGAAGTTGAATATCTGGTATTCATACACCCCTAGTTTCAGTTTATGGCTAAATCCCGTTTGAAACGAACTTCAGTTCAACAAAATTCTCGGTACAGCAATGTATTTAAGTTTGATGACCGTGTTATCTGTCAGCGACTTAGTTTAGCGACAGATAACATGTTCTGCTCACTGTAGCTCTGAAGTACAATGTTTTCTTCGTATAGTTCCAGTATCCTGCTTTGCTGTTTGATTCTTCTGAATGAGATGCGAGATGTCCCATTCCTATCTTAACCTGGATGCATCATGTAATGAAGCTGCAACATCGACAAATGGGAAGATTGCCATAATGGATGAGCTACAAAAATGGTTTTCTTTCTTAAAGCAAAATCGAAATAATTCTAAAGGTTGCTAAATAAAAAGAACAAGCTATTTACTTCTGATTGAGCTATAAAGAATTATTTAAGAAACACATTTAGGTTCCGACAATTTATTACAAGCTTTGTCATTTAAATAAACTTTTGGTTTGTGAAAAAAAAGTATGATGCCATTACAAGCCTAGCAAGGCTAGAGAAAAAACAGTCTTACTTACAGTGTGCACCATACTGAAGTGGAGTATGTATCCCAATGCAGAAACAATTACAGAAATCAAATGTTAAAATTTCAGTCGACTACATCTGAACTGCGTAATATAGGAAGATATCATTAATCATTAACACATCTAGTATAGTGCAAAAAAAAGAAGAAAGTGCATTTAGTGTTTGTAAAATGATGTGATATGTCTGCTACGATTTTTTTTTCCTTTCATGCCTGCTTTATAATCCCATTTTTGGTAGCAACATTCTGAAACTCACATTTTTCTCCCAGGGAAGTGTACTCCCTCAGCTGGAAGTTTTTGTGCTACACTGTGTACTAGGTCACGGCCCCTCAAGCTATGCTCACAGCTTCTGCATCTCCTTCTTGTAACTTTTTCTCATTGCGGAATAAAATGTCAACTTTAGTTTTAAAGATGGCTTTGAATTGTGGCACCACATGGTGCAAATTGCATCTGAATGTGGAACACAACACAGATTTTTTTCACATTTGGGATTTTTTTATTTCTTACAAAAAACTTAAAGACTTGAGTGACTGTGAAATATTGTTAGCGCAATATGTGCATCTGAATTTAGGTATTTCTTACTCAGATATTCATCTATAGTGCAAGAATAGAGGGGGAGGGGGGTCAAAAATAGCATGTTTTGGCACAATTTATGAACACTTCTATGATAAAATAGCTCAAATCATTCAACTTCAAAGATTTTAAAGAGTCCCTGTAACATTTTGCGAGTATAGTATTAAAACGCTACCGCTCAGCACTAAAGCCTCCTGTAAAAATGAGTCAAATCTTGCACTGCATGCATGCAGTAAGGAATTTGCAACGTCGTTTCAAAAACAGAAAATTGCTAGCTGTTCTCTCGGCGAACAATGCAGACATGTAGAGGGAAGGACACGACGACTGTGTGGCCAATTTCGTGATCGCGAAAGCATCAATGGTAAAATTTGTCATAGCTAGTTGGTAATGCCACTACGACAGACGCGAGGCATTTTGTTGTGAATGTTTGTTTCCTGAGCACCGATGAACCTACAGTCGACATCCACTGATGTATTTTCATAGGATATCTATAAATGGTAATTGTCATGTGTTGTTTTCAGTCAAACACCTCAAACGCATAGAGACCAGAACGCAATGCCTTGTTATACCTAAAAAAAATATTCGGTAACCACATAGTTGGGGACCCACGATAAAATAGTACAGTAAAGTACCACTTGAACGAACGTTAAATGAATTATTCAGTTTTACTAACTTCTTTTAAATCCCCTGGCGAAATGCCATTTGACCGAATTTTAACGTACGCATTTATTTTTAACGAAATTAGTGCAGAGCACATTTCAGTTCTGTGAACATATATTCATCAGAAACTGTTAAAGACTGGGTACAGACAGCGCTTTGCATGTTGAGGACTATGTCACCTATGACTCTCCCATTGAGACATGCACCACTCTTTCTACAGAAAAGATTATAGTGAGCGTCCTACATCAGGAAGAAAAGAAGGTGGAAGAGGTAGCCCTTGTAGAGGAAGCACCAGTAATTTTAACTAAAGAAGCACTGATGTACTGGGGAATATTGAAGTCCTTCTCTGCCCAGCAGAGTGTTGTGCCGGAGAAGGTTTTCGAGAGCTTGGACACAGCTAGCGACTCAATTCATGGCCACTGCAGTCCTAAGTACACAATGAAGTGCAGCAAAAGATTGCTACATTCTTGAAAACATGCTATATAAGCAGAAATTCGCATTCAAATCGAGTTCAAATTTCATTTCAACAACTTCCATTTTCACTAATTAGCTCCCGATAACAATTATGTTACAACAGAGCTATTTCAGTTCAGCGAACTTGCACATTAACTTTCTCCTTGGCTCCCTTGAAGTTAGTTCAAGTCACAAGTGGGTTTCACTGTTATGATAATGATTTCTGCTTTCACTTCTTCGCTGTGCTGAAAAAAATAAAGAAAAAGCATTCGTTTGGACATCACCGTAACACGAATTCATTGATTGATTGAAGTAACTCTAATGAGGTCCTGCGAGACGCACCCTAGTGCGCAGTGGGCGACTCCCACGTTGGGACCACCAGGCCGTCACATGAATGCCTTTTTAGATGCGAAGCGTCTTATGGCGGAGCTCAATCCGGTGTGCGTGCGGTGATGATGATGATGATGATCCTTGTATGACTGGCACGGGATCGGCCAAGATTCAGGTGGATCATACAGTCTGGATTTATTATTATTATTATTTTTAAGTGTTAATAGAGGTTACAGCTGCAATTATAATGAAGTGTTAATTATGATAAATCTTAATTTTACATTACACTATTTTGCATAACTTCCCAATGACCAAATATCTTTTTACTAGGATGATGATGTAGAATTATTAGCGGTTAATTTGACTAGTAAATCTATTAGAGTTGCATATAAACTTTTCGACAGCATTGAATATATTCCTGTCCTAGTGTCCCAGCGCAGAGGCCCCAAATGATAACAGAACGGTCGACGTAACTGCAGACCAAGATTCCGCAATATAATTTCAATAGTTCGTTTCCTGTGTGAGGAAAAACATCGGCAGCTCTGCAAGAAGTGATCGATAGTTTCGGTCTCGTTGCAACAGGAGCAAGAAGGAGAGATCACCAGGCCCACTCTGTGCATGTATAAATTAAGATTTGGGATTCTGCATCGCAGTCTGGTTATTACTACTTCTGTCCATCTTGTTTCACACCATTTCCTGCTCCAAGGGAACTGAAGGTGCTGAAAATCCGGCGATGAAGCGAGACTTGGAGTAAGCACCGACAAAGCATACTTTCTGAATCTTGCTGCAGCGACAGACGCCGTAACTGGAAGGAGAGGAAGAACTGGACCTGCCAGAGAAGCCTTTGCCAAAATGTCCGCAACTTCATTCAATACTCTTCCTTTGTGTCCCGGCACCCAAATTAATCGCAGGTTTCGCAAATGATGTGGAACAAGTAAGCGCAATAATCTTAGAATATGTGATTCTGTTGTTGTAGATAGTGTGGAACACAGTGATAATTAATCGGTAACTATAGCCACAGAAGTTATGGATAAGGGAAGCTTACGCAGGGCTAAAATAACAGCTAAGAATTCAGTCAAAAATATTTGCGTATAATCAGGAAGTCTTACAGAAAATGACCAATCTAGTTGTGAAGAAAAAATTCCCACCCCGGCCTTTTCTTCACACTGCGAAGCATCAGTTGCTATCACCACCGTCGTGGCAATCTGATTTAAGTGATCTTGTCCCCGCCCTTACTGCGCATGCGCCAACTCTGCCCCCTCTCGCGTGAGTGCGAGGAGGTGGGGAGGACCCTCTCCTCGGGTGAGCCCCCCGCGAGGAGGTGGGGTGGAGGAGGTGGCGTGAGCGCTGCCTCCGCTTCGTTTCTCCTCTCCCGTTTCTCTCTCTCCGGCGCAGCTGTACGCTCCGTTGCACTCTCCTTCGCAACGGCGCTATGGCGCCGTTGCTGATGGCGTCGGGGAACGGGATTCTGCAGACGCGCGATGAACCAACGCGTTGTATCGTAGTCAGAACGCGCTGGCACGCGCTAGCGCGTTGGGACCGGTGTAAAGGGCTGGGTAAGACGCTGCTGTGGCCTCTCCCCCCTAAAACTCTCTCAGCAATCACGTGATGGCGTCGGTGAACGAGATTCTGCAGACGCACAATGAACCCACGTGCTCCCGCGTGGCTTGGCGACGAACGCGCGTGGCGTGCTCCAACAAGAGTTCGGGACGAGTAACAGCAACAGCAACTACAGTGAATTCATGGTGTGCTCCACTTGCAAGGACGCGTTAAGGCAAGGTGCTCGTGATGAACGGAACTTTAAGTCGACCCATGCGCTGCTTCGCATCGCCTCATGGTCCCCTTTAGCGGGAGATGGAGTAATTTTTTTTTCGCCCTCCTCGTTTCCCGACTTGAAGTCCCTTCATTTTTCACGAAGAGAAAAAGATCTAGCGACTTTATCCCGACTAAATCAAATCAATCCATAGCCAAATCCTAAAAGCACTTATGGCGGCTTAGTTGAGATACTTTCTCGGTCAGTGTAGGTACGAAAGTAGTGTCCAAAGCGGCAGTAGAGCGCCAGGAACGTTGTTTTGTAAACATTTTTTTGCCAAGGAAAATCAGCAGCTAGAGACATTGTACAGGTAAGTAGTTTAGCGATGCTTTTCAGCGGTTTAGTGGGAGTTGTCTAGAAAGCTAGCTGTGGCACTGTGACATATGTTAACCGCTGAGAGAAGACTGATGCGAAGACCGCGTCGTCGTTCGTGCTTTCTCTTTGTGTTCCTGCCTCTCACGAGCAGTCACCATGTCGTGGAGTTTGTACCGCCTAAACCAAAATCTTCTCAAGTTGTATTGCGATTTCTGGTTTTTGCTCGTACCATTAGATGCGCCGCCAGTCTCTTTTTTTAACCGGCTACTAATATTGCAAATCTTTACTAACGTAGATCACCATGCCTCAAGTCAGGAGAGGTATTAGAGGCGTGATAAGGTTCACGAGTCATTGCATTATGGCAAAGTAAACATCTTTGCACTAGCAGCGTTAAATCGCCACTGTGCCAGTGTCAATAGTTAAACCGTGTCACTGGGGCGCCGTTAGCCAGCGCAGTATCGTATCGTGGCTCTAGCGTTGGTTAATGCCCCCTTGAAGCGGCACATTCTGTACTCTGAAATCTCCTTCTAAAAGTAAAATGTCACTTCCATCATGGCACTGCTTCAATAGGCATCGGGCATGCCGATTCCTAAATATTTCGGCGCAATATTCAGTCAATATTTAATAACGCTCGTTTGAAATCCTAGCACCTAAAACGAAAATGTGTCCGCCGCGGTGGTGTAGTGGTTATGGTGCTCGGCTGCTGACCCGAAGATCGCGGGTTCGATCCCGGCCGCGGCGATCGCATTTCGATGGAGGCGAAATGGTAGAGGCCCGTGTGATGTGCGATGTCAGTGCACGTTAAAGAACACCAGATAGTGAAAATTTGCGGAGCCCTCCACTACGGCGTCTCTCATAATCATGTCGTGGTTTTGGGACGTAAAAGCCCAGATATTATTACGAAAACGATAATGTGGCATTACCATCCGTCATCTGCACTAGCTAGCATAGGTCGGCGAACTCACTCATGAGTCGACTCACTCAGACCGGGCCGTGAGTCTGAGTCCGGGTGAGTAATATTTTGGTGAATTTGAGCCTGAGTGAGTCCGCTTGAAGAAAATTTTTGGGAGTGTGAGTCCGAGTGAGTTCGGCTCAGGAAAATTCGGTGAGTCGGAGTCCGAGTGATTCCAAAGCACAAGATATCTTTCGTGAGTGAGTCTGAGTGAGTTGGCCATATCTACTCATCTTCAGCATTACTATCAGCCTCACCTGGATTCACGTTTATACTCACGTCTACTCACACGTATTCCAAAGCAGTGTCTTTCATACACCATTTCAATATTTATTGATCAGAGGCGTGAATTACGTAGGGGAGTGCCTTGTCCTTCTCCCCCCGCCAACTCTTCCAAGGAAATTTTTGATAAATATATCTTATGTTGTCATCTCTTTCAAGAAAAATGACCTTACTGGTTTACGAGCACTCATAACTCGTATTCGAAGGTACTATATCAAAAGGCGCCAAGAAGAGCACCGATTACTTGAGATATTGGTGTTATAGAGCATTGACAGCATGGTCGAAAAACGATAATTCTAGGCTAACGGACTCATGAGTCGACTCACTCGGACCACTCAGACTCGGAATGAGCCGTGAGTCTGAGTCGTGAGTCCGGCTCCGAAAAATTTTGGTGAGTTTTGAGTCTGAGTGAGCCCTAAGCGCAAAATATGTTTCATGAGTGAGTTGAGTGAGCTCCACAAGTTTTGCCGACCTATGCTAGCTAGTGACATCATTTAAGTCACTTGAAGTTGTAAACATATCGTTTGGCTTCCTTTGCTCTAAAACAATAGAGTTATATGAAAGCTAGAAAGTAAAATAATAATACGTAATTTTTTTAGCTCACAGTATTGCTGAAAAACCCAAAGCCGACTCTGTTCCAACCACGGAGGAAGAATATGAGAGGCGTCTTAATAACGCCTGCCCCAGCATACCACTATAGTGTGTGTTTTTAGCAGTTTCTGCCAGCTGGTGCATTCTTCTGGGGTACATCAGTGCACTCCATGTGGCTGCACGTGACGTTGAAAATTTCAAAATGTATTTTTCATATTTTCGCTACATTGGCTCGATGAAATTTTCTGAAACTTCGTATGCTAGGTCTATGGCACCCACAGATGACAATGTACTTCATTTTTATCGATTAGAAGCTACGTGGGACCCAGTAGACACCTTCAAAATCTATGACATTACGGTGTTTGGTGTGGAAATCTCAAAGTGGCGTCTCCACCCACATTTTCTTTTCGTGCGTTTTCTTGCTTAACAAGCGTCGTGTCACGGTAAGAGTGTGTTTTTGGGATTGTGAAATTGTGCTTTACTAATATGTTAAAAATAGTTTTGCTCTTTAGTGTCCCTTTAAAAGCAGTCTAAAGGAATACAAAATGTTCCTTCTCCAGTTCCTTGCATAGATATCTACAGTAAATTGCACTTACACTGCTCGGATTTTGTTATTCAAGAAAAACTGTCGGCACACTTGCTCCGATTGATTTGCTTCACTTTATTCCATGTTGGCGGCTAAAGTTTCTCCTTTGCTGTTATGGTTTTCAGTAAGTGCTAGCTTTGCCTCACTTGAAAGTAGTGTCCATCCCTTGTCTTGTTTGCCTTGAGTTTTGTACTCATGGTAATGCTCATACAGTGCTCACACAATGCTCACACAATGCTCACAAGGGCCTATCAGACTAAGCACTTACTTCATATAGCTCAGAAAGATGCATTATGAAGGAAGTAAAAGAAAGGTGCACATGAGACACACAGTTCAGTACTTTTGAGTTACATAATACTGAATACATGATTATACATGAGAGAGCAATCGGAGTGTAACCAGAACACTTTGTTTGTATGTTTTTATTGCTGGTGCATGTGTTCAGATGTTGAACGAATACACAACAAAAAGAAAAGCGGAAGAAGTGCTTACTGTCGACTAGTTTAGAGGAAAAGCCATGCATTTTTATGTATGTACTACAATGTACATTCTCCAAGTGAAAACCAAGACACAAAACAAAAGGGAAACCCGCCGTGGCGGTCTAGTGGCTATGGTACTCGGCTGCTGACCCACGGTGACCGCATTTTTGGTGGAGGCGAAAATGCTTGAGGCCCGTGTACTTAGATTTAGGTGCAAGTGAAAGAACCCCAGGTGGTTGAAATTTCCGGAGCCGTCCACTATGGCCTCCCTCATAATCATATCGCGGTTTTGGGACGTTAAACTTCAACAGTTATTAAAATAAAAGAATGCATGCAAGAACAGTCACCAGTTTGTGCATGCAATAGTGATACTGAACAAGAAAAAAAAGAAAACATTAATATTCTACTTGGAAGACGCGACTGTTCTGATAAACAGTGTTTATTTAGCATATTTTTCAACAGTTGGCTATATTTTTGGATGACTGTCAGTGCTTGTGCGATAGGTTTAACCGATGTATTTATTGAAAAAATAAAAAAGTCCTTTGCAGAGAGGGATACTGGAAGTGCGCATTAAGATGCATATACAGCATTTTTTTTTGAAATGCAAAGGAAAACAAAGTGTGACGAAATGTTAATACAGCAGACGGCATGTTTCACTTTTTTACGCGCATAGTACTCTTACTTCTTCTTTTTTTTTTAAATGAGAAATAAAAACCTGTTTGTAGCGAGCGACAGAAATTGAATATTGGCAAGATGATGGATGCGATGTGCTCCTTACCGTGTTCGTGAGCGTGGAATGTTTCAAGGAAGTTGATAACAGAAGCGATAGGAAGCAGGATTTTTCTGAAGGCGCGCACGAGTGAGAAAAGTACCTGATTTGCCAAGTACTGCTTTCTTGTGAAAGCACAGTAATTTGTAATTATGTAGATCTGATATTTTAACAATATTATGTTGTTTGAAAAGAGGGGCAGTATATGCTAGAAAGAAAGCATTTGAAGTTACTCAAATAATTTATTTCTGTGACGAGCTCAGTTCGATTTATTAAAATACCCTTTGAGGATCATATATTAAAAAAAAAAAACTTTTCCTGGTGGTCATTATAATTTATTGTGGATCTTGAATGTACAAAATGTGTAAAGTCGAAAAGAAATTGGGGGGGTTCATCTGTATAGTTCTTGCCAAATACAAGTACTTACATGTCTATGACTTATTACAGCTTACCCCCTCAGTAATGTAGCTTGTTAAGTGTTTATTTCATGCAAATTGATAGGCAGATTGCCACATTAACAAGAAGCGTAATTGATTGCATGTAATTTATTACCTATGAGTCTGGCTGATACCGAGGTTAAGTGTTGTGTGGGTGTACTGTGAGTGTTCGTGCTGGATTTAAAAGTGGTCTTTGTGCTGTTTCAGATGCGTCCATTCCATCTACGGAGCATCCTAGAAGTTGTATAGTTTGGACATTGCCAGAAATGCATCACGCGCACCTCTTAAAAATCAATCATTTGTTTACCGTTGTGTTGGTGTTTGATTTGTTATCAACTTAAGATTCTGACCATGTTTTTTGGCTGCTTCCTCCGACTGCCAATTTGGTTATTTTAAATCAAGAGTAGTCTGATATTATCTTTCTGCCTTGTCAGTATACTGAAGTTCCTAAACATACGAATGGATTTCATTGCATTTCAGTCATGAGCATCAATTGTAGTGGTCTTACAAACCATTAATTTAGGCTGTGTTGCTGGCAACACATACTCTTGCCTTTATGAGTCTGTTCAACATTCCTAACGTTTCTGTAACTTGAGACGAGAGAAACAATTTTGTAGATATGTTACCGCAGTACTCTGCATTGGTGTATTGCTTTTGCATTGCAAAAAAATTGACAATGATCTTGAGAAAACTTTACTAGTACGGTTGGGTTTGGTTGCAACATTATGCTTTATGTGCTTTAACTTAAACATTTATGTTTGTGTTCTTGTGTTCTGCTTTCAAGTCAGTTTATTTGCGAAATTAATGTGGGCCAACTAACTTCATTTATTTTTTTCTTTCAGCGCCACTGTCTGAGAAACAGCCATTTCCTGAACACACTTGAACTTGGCAGCATTCTATGTGACCATCATGTGTTCCAACATATGCACTGTCATCCTTTTTTTTTACTGTAGCTTTTATATTACATGACGTCCATTTTGTTCATGTTCTTTCTTGTGTATATCTGTTAATGCACTTGGTGTGCTCATAATACGAATACCTTGATGTCTCAAATGCATTTAGTGCCTTGTTAGGTTGATTAGTGCATTCTGGCTTTCATATGTAGCTATCACATTCATTCAGGATGATGTGTTATACAGTGATGAAGTTGAATGTCTACTTGTGCGTAGTAGTGGCTTGACTGAAACATTATCTGGTGAATGGAGGTTTAGCTTGTCCTATACTTTTCACGTTATCGCGTTACCAGAATACTGGATGGAATAAGCGCATGCTTGCACCTTTATAGAATGTAAACTTGCTTTCACAGAACGTAAACTACTCGCCGGTTACGTATTAAATTTATGGCCGTATCTCGCAAATTCACCTTTGTTTGCAGCTATTCGCGTTATCCGCTTTACAGAGACTCCAACTGCTGAGTCAAAATTAGCCAAAGTGTGAGCACTAATAACAACCACGTTGTTTGAGCTAGATTATCGAAGCTAGAGTGACCTAGAATACTGAAGCCATAAACATGAGCGGCCTACAGCCCCTGAGAGGCTGGGTAGGTGATGCCATCTAGCGGGGCCGAGATGAACCAGGCAAGCACAAAATTGTTATTGCAGAAACACTGGGCATTCCACTTCTGGTGTAAATTACAAATGAGTTGCTTTTTAATCTTTTTTTCCCTCAAGAACAAACGTGTTTATAATTGTGGTTGCATAAAGCGTCACAAGATGTCGATACCATTGTCTGGTAATCCGGTGTTTCTACACCCCTTTGTGTTTGTTTATACTGGAATGCCGTACACGTTAAACACCTCATATCCGGTTTTGTCACAGTATTGATTGAATCTTATCTAAATTAAATGCAGTTATTATCGTCAGTTAGTAGTTTGCACATACGTGTACGTTTACATTCGTACATAAACATTTATGTATGGGGAGCTAAAACTTTGCTAAAGCCTGTGTTCCGGTAACGTGATAAGTGCAATCTGGTATTCCGGCAACACGGTAATGTTAAAAGAAGTGTACGGACAAGCTGAAAACCTCTTAACTTAAAGGGACACTAAAGGGAAACGATGAGTCGGTGTAAATTGATAAGGCATGCTCAGGAAGCTCTTATGACATTAATTTCACGAGCATATGTTCATTATTAGTGAAGAAAATCAAGGTCATAGTTTCATTTTAAAATTTTGCACCGAAATCACCGCACGTGATGTCACTGATTTCAAGGCGTTTTTTTTTGCATTTTGGCAACAATCTCTCGACGAATTTTTCTGAAGTTTGGTACGTTAAGTCTCTGACCCTCTCAGAGGACAACTTACTTTATTTTTACTGATTAGGAATTTCGTAGGTCCTGAGAGACGCCGTCAAAACCTATGACATCGCGGTGATTGGTGCGGGAATTTCAAAGTGGCATTGCCGCACTCGTTTTCTTTTTGCGCATTTTTTTTTGCTTACCAATGGTCTTCTTGTCGCAAGTTTGGTTATTTTGGTATTTTGAAAGCATAATTTACTAATACGAAAAAAATTATTTTCTCTTTAGTGTCCCTTTAAGCTACGTTTAGTACTTTGTTGTTTAAAGGTAAACATATTTGACAGAGATCCCTTTCACCCCTGAAGAAGAGACCAAATGGGTCTCGAAACGTGGGGAGCCAGTTTTTAATTTTAATATTAAGAACTGTAGACTAAACGTGGCTGGAGAGTCTGTTTATTCTTATACTTTGTTGTTGCATATTGCTCCTATTCAAGCATTTTAAAACTTAGATTGAAAAATGTGTCAACTGCTTTCAAAGGTGAATAATGTCCTTTGTGTGATACATGAAAGTGTGTGTGTATTGTGTGTCACTAGGAACTGTGATGACATTCTAATCATTGTAATTGTTGTTTTTCTATTTTAATATTTTGCACTTTAATATTAACTTGAAATCAAATTTTACTTCATATACTCCATGTGCTGAAATATCGAGATGCTTTCACTGTGTTACATCGTACAGATACACCTATGCAAAAAAAAGAAAAGCATCACTGTTAGCTCATCTGGTTAGTTCTTCATGTAGAGTACATACAAAGGTAAACATCCTACATATATCTGTCTTATCAAACCTTACATATATGTTAAAAAGGTGCATAAAAGCACTGTACTTGTCGGACCTTCTCACCCCTGAAGAAGCTGGTCAGCTTCGAAATGTTGGGTACCTTAAAATAAATCTTGGTTGAAGTTTTCTTGTTTTCCTTAAGTAGTACTTACAGTATGAAGGAATTCAGCTGTTTAAGTTATACAGTTAAAGCTCGATTTATCATGCGATCGATGACCATGCTCTAGTTATTTCGTAAAATCGAGAAAGGAATTTTTCGGTCTTCCAAAATCTAAAATTGTAACCTAGCAACACCTAAAAGCTACCACAGCATTGTTTTTGCTGGCAAAGCGTGCCTGAATATCTTAAATGTCCACGAGGGTGGCCCATGGCCAGCGCAAACATAAGGGACATCATGTACGGGTAATGCAGGCCAGGTAGGCTGTCACATGAAGTTACGACAAGGTGACAATATGCGATGACGCTTAGAACGAATTCAGTGATTGTGCGAGCTGGCTGCATGTAATAAATGCAAGGAGGAAATCAGTGCTATCTGTTGGATAATGCCTCAAATAATCAAAGCAACCACTGCTGCCTCTAGCACCATCCAGTACGTAAGAGCGCTACCAACTGCCAAGTCCAATGTATCATGCATGGGCGTGGTGGGCAGCCTCGTTCAAGTAAAGCTGAGGTGGCTCGATGTTTTAACGCAATAGCATTAGAGCTCACGCCTGAAGGATAACCAGTCCTTTTTGCTCCTTTATTCCCGGGAGAACCTCGTTAAATTGAATTTGGTGGCCGTATTAGTTCACTAATTTGGTTTACGACAACACTGAACGCTATGGGTATTTGCTGGGGAATGGAAATTTCTTCATTAGACAGCGAACTTCATAGATTTGGGTTTTGTAAAATCGAGTTTTAACTGCTTTTTCAAAATTGTATCCGAATCACACTTCTCTTAGCCGGCGTTTGCTTCTATTTAGCATTGTATTTACGTACAGAGAGGTGGGAACTAGTCTGAGACGTATCGAGTTAGTGCATTCTTACCACTTCAGCAAGATATGCTTTTCGGTGGGCCAATGTTGGCCCATACACGCGTAGGAACCGTTAATTGCAAGGTACTCCACTGCAGTTCCATGTAGTGTGTGACGCATGATTTGCATTGCCTTTCTGTTCTCCCTCTGGTTTAACAGGCTCCTTGAAAATGGCGTCCCTGGAGCAGTACCATTTGCTTGTGTCCATACAAGATGGACTGCATTACTGCCGGCAATGCACCTATGTGACCAAGGAAAGGACAAACATGAAGGGACACCTTCGCAAACACACGGGCGAGCGTCCTTTCAAGTGCCACTTGTGCCAGGCCGCATTCACTCAGGTCTGCAACCTCAAGCGGCACTTGCGCATTCACACAGGAGAGCGCCCATTTTCCTGTGTCCACTGCAATGCAACGTTTTCGAAGAGGGGCCACCTCATGGACCACATCTCCCATCATCATGCAAGGAAAAAGCCCTAAAGGTCTGTAATGGAGCTACTACTTTTCTTGGGAGGGAACAGTAGGGTTAATTCGTTGATTTTATGTTTTTACGGGGAGAAGATGACTTCTAAAGGTTATCAAACTTTCAAATGCATAAAAAATATTGTAATTTCTTACAGTAGATTGCTTAGAAATCTCTTAGACGAACGTTTACGCTCTTTCCGCTCTGACCTATGTAGGTTCTTCCGTATGATAGGGGTATCTGATAAATAATGAGCTCCTTGCAATCTGTATAGCTGAGAGTATGGATTTTTCTACAGTTAACAGCAACAGTTTCAGTGTATTTGGTTTGCCTATCAATACGTTTCAGCACTTTTGCGCGCATGGATGCAAGACGAAAATACTACGTCAACACTTTATCGCTTGACAACATTTTTCAATCTGCGTGCCACTCGGTGAGTATACGGTATGACCGTGTACTTTTTTTGTTCCGGTGGTTCATTCGTCATCCCCAAGACAAATGGAATACAGGCTGGGGATGATGAACGGATTGACGTTCGTCTTAGAGAACACAAAGTTTCATTGTCGTAGATAAAGCAGTTTTCCCGCGCCGCCCATCATCAGGAATGCAGCTGTGCACCTTCTAGCGACACGATGATATTGTCACAACATAAAGAGCAGATAGCAAGAGAACTCCTTGAGGCCTTCCATATTCGAAGGAAAGGCAATAAGTGCTCTGTTACTACCTCAGTAAGATAGTAACAGTGCCTGCCGTGAATTTCGCTCAGTGATGCGAACTTATTGTTTTAGCCCTTTTTGGGTCAAATTTTTTTCGTGAAATGCATTTCAAAAATGCATAATTTTTTTTTTTATTACTGAATTAAATTCTTCAGCCGATTCTATTTAAAAAGAATTGTGTAATTTTTTTTTGTGTGTGTGACCAGAAAGTGACAAAAAAAAGTCACAGTTTCGCCACTAGGGCGAAGCAATGACTGCGATAGCAAGAAATTAGTTTGTCACACGGACGACAAGCATCTCGATACTTGCAGCTCGCCGCCGCAGCAGAAAGAAGGGACGCTCGAAAAGGACGCACAGGTATACATAGGACAAGCGTGAATTAACAACTGTCGCAGTTGTTACGTGTTTGTATTTGAGCAACGCGCCGCGAGTGTCACAATGCAAAAGCCGACGCTGTTGTTGTTGTCGTTGTTGCCTCCGACATGGCTCATACCCACTCAGGGGGGATTGGCCAAGGATTGATTATATGATACTGTTGGACTTTTCAACTCTGGTTGATACTTCTTTTTCTTTTAAACTGCGGCACGTGGAATGACCCCTCTGCATCTCCTGCCACGCGGTGGCGTCCGACGCCAAGTGTGCCCGGTGTTCTTTTTTTTTCCTTCCACATCATGACTCGTACAGAAGGGAGCCACTTTTTCGTGCGCGTCTCAAGGGCAGTTTTGAATTTGAAAGAAACTGTAAAAGTGTTGCGTGATGGAAAACACGCTCAAGTTGTTCCGAGATTCCGAATTGAAAAATTCGTTAATTACAAAAAGAAAAAATTGCCTGTAGTGTGCAAGATAGCTGCAAGCAATATTCAACTGATTTCACTCGCCTGCCTCAAATATTGTATTTTTTAACCCTTGGCTAAAGATAGCTGGGACACCTGGTATAGCCATGTCATTATCTGTGATTGACAAAATTCAGTTTCAGGTAATATTTGCTAGTCACTGTTGCTCTGAAGTACACTGTATTCTCTGTGTATGCATACTATCCACTGTCGCTCTGTTTCTTTGGGCTGGATGAAATTCGAGGCGCCCCATTCCATCCCAACCTGAATGCTGCATCTGGTGAGGTTGCGATGTCGAGAAATGGGAACCCAAGAGAACAGACTTTCTGGGCTAGTTGGTTTGTTGATCTTCAGTGAAGCCATAACGCTACTCCCAACTAGAGTTGTGAGTAGCGCACATCCTGTCCTCTTTCTAGGTCCCTGTCTTTTCAGCGCTATTGCTTCATTGGATGTGACAAATGGAAAGATTGCTGTCAAAGATGAGCTTCGAAAATTCTCTTCTTTCTTCCAGCAAAAAAAAAAAGAAAAAAAAAAGGTAATGATAAAACTCGTCGAATAAAAATAACAAGCTATTTACTTTTGGTTGAAGTATAGGGACGATTCTAAATCGTGGCACCACATGTTGTAAATCTCAGTGTTGGCCAAAAGACAGATTTAATCTCAGAGGTAATCCCTCCGTCACATATATACCGGCAAATGGCAATGGAATTGATTGCAGCGAATTTGCTTGGCTCAACTCTCGTTGATGCCGAGGGTGAAAGTTTGTGTCGGTGTAATGTGTGTTCATGCTCGCTTTGAAAGAGATCTCATTCCTATTTCAGATGTGTCCATTCCTTCCTATGAAACATCCAAGAAGTTGCACACTTTGGAAATTGCTATAAACATACCACACCAGCTTCTTCATGGAAATCACCTGTTTAACATTATGTAGCAGTTTGATTCGGTGTTTCGATGTGAACTTCAAACTGTGATAGGAATGTGACTATGTCCACTGACTGCTGCCCCAAATTAGTTGTATTAGAATAAGTGAAAATTGGAAATGTTGGTCTATTGGAATGAGGAAAGAAATAAGTGATTTCATCGTGGTGTTTCAGTTTCAATCAGCGAAAAGAAATCATGCTTCTCTTTACAAATCATTGGTTCAAGCTAGGTAGGTGGTAGTGCATACTCTCGTCTTACCAGTCTGTTCGGCGATGAACATGTCTATGCAAGTGTAGCTGAGAAAAAGTTTCGCAGATCAGTTACCACAACACTTGGTGGTAGCACTTTGCTTTTTCCATGCAGTATGTTAACAATTATATCGAAACAAGTTTAAAGTAGAAATTTCGTGGTACGCATAGTGCATTTAACCCTGTCATCCTGTGTGTTTGTTTCTTTTGGTGTTGTACTTTCAAGTCAGTGGTATATCAAAAGTAACGTCAAAGAACTAACCTGGTCTATTTTCTTTCGACTCTGGCACTAAAGAAGGAACTTAAGTGCACTCGAATGTGGCTTTATTCTCTTCCACAATTAAACATAGCACCATTTGCACTTTGATCCACTATTGTTTTGATATCTTTTCAGTATGTCAGGTTCATTTCATTCACAAACTTTTGCATTTATATATGAGTTGGCGCATTTGGTGTGCTTAGGATATGAAATTTTTTATGCCTAAATTGCACGTAGCACTTTGCTAAGTGGTTGTGTGCATCGTTCACTCTAACTTATTGAAACAGCTTTTATCATTTAAGCATGCAGAGATGGCTTTCCAACGGGTCTTCAATGTGTAGCCATCATATTTATTTAGGAGAGGCTGTTACATATAGGGATAAAGTGTAATATCTACCCATGTGAGTGGTCATGTTAGTGAATAAGTTATTTTTACTATTCTTTTGTGTCGTCATTCTTTCGTTGAACCGATGCAAGTACATTAATAGGCAATGTGTAAACTCTGCCAATACGTAATAGGCGTACACCAAAGTGTGCTTGTATTTTTTTTTTTACCTCCAGAAACAGTGCTGCTGTTTTAGCCTTTAAAAGTTTTTTTTTTGCTTTATGATATTTGCCAGTTCATTTAATTTTAACTTCTTTCACTCATGTTTTATTCGATAGGCTTCAGGTGTTGAAAAACCAAATGATGCTTTTGCTGTCCTGCATTGTACAGATATTTCTGTGTGAAAAAGGGGTGCAATAATTAGATGTAATGGTGCACGTGCATACACAAATTTCACCTTTTTAAGTGTATTCTCAGAATAATGTCAGACCTCTATGTGTTGGCAGCAAGTGTTCTCATCTGCTAAGCATAGCGTTTATGTAGATAGAGTTGGGAACTTGCGTGAGACGAGTGTTGGGTCAGTACACTCTTACCACTTGAGTAACGTGGTTTGAGCAGGCCTGGGTTATTAAACATACCGATAAGTGCAGCTACCCTTCTCCAATTACCAGGTTCTGCAATCCATTTCCATGTAGCATGTGACACGTGCTTTGCATTGCCTTCCTGTTCTCCCTGTGTCTTTGCAGGTTCCTCATCATTGGTGTCCCCGGGGCAGTACCATTCACTTGTGTACAAACAAGGCAGACTGCATTGTTGTCGGCAGTGTAGTTACAAGACCAAGGAAAGGACAAACATGAAAGCACACCTTTGCAGACACACGGGCCATCGCCCCTTCCAGTGCCACTTGTGTCCCGCTGCATTCTCTCAGAAAGTCAAGCTCATAAGTCACATACACACCCACACGGGAGAGCGTCCCTTTTCCTGTGTGCACTGCGAGGCATCCTTTACTCAGAAAAGCACCTTGAACTACCACATGTCCCATCGTCATGCAAAGAAGAAGCCCTAAAATGGGAGTGTTAGACTTTCTTTGTTGGGGAAGAATAGGGTTAACAGATCAAATCAATATTTGTGGTCAAACGTACCTAAGGTGCATGACACAGCATTTAAATGCCTCAGAAATATGACTTCTCACAATCTGTTGATCGGATCTGTCATTGTTAATAAAAGTTCTGGAAGGGCTCTTGAACTAACCCTTGGGCTTCACATTCCTGTTTAGCTCGTGGCTTAATGAGCCTATGCAGGTCAAAACCTGTTGTTTCGACCTTCACGGTGACATATCACAAAGGCGCACATTATAGGGGCACTGGCTCAAAAATTTTGATCTGACATTTTCTTCTCGCAATATGTTGCTGATGGCCTGTTGGTCATAAAACGAAATATTGCTCGCTTCAGCATGCAACAGATAATAAATTACATTTTTTTTATTGCCTACCACTGTCAGTTTTGGTTTGAGAGAGCACGAAGAACAACAAGCCACTGTGTGCAACTAGCACAATCTGGCGTGTAAAACGTGGTAAACAATCTCGATTATGTGAGCGCACACAACTGTGGCGCCCTTTCGAGCTGCCTGCTTCATTTGCTCGCATTCTTTCATGTGCTGCACGATGTTGTTGCCTTCGTCGTTATCGTCATCTTCTGGCGAAGACATCCTTGAGGCTTCCACACATTCGCCACGGGCACAGGTTCGCAAGCAGCGGCCATATAGAAGTCTCCAGGCGTGATTGTGGCAAAAGGATGGCTATGTTGTCATTATTACTAGCTTACATGGTGCCAGTGTCTTGAAAATGCGGCGTACAGTGCTTCAGAATTTTATACATTAACTTCAAAACTGATATAAATGACTTCCAAAGCTATGCCCACTGTCGAGATTTGTTAGATGAGCTTCACATCTTCATGGGAATCGATCCCGCGGACTATATCATTCGCTAAATTTTGGGTCAGTGCCAATTATACTCGAGAACCAGATGGTGGCGGGGCAGTTGCTTTCAATTTCAAGCATGCTTATGTCAAGTCTGAGCCCTACAGCAGTTCCTGATAATACGACATGCATCACGTGTGAAGTGTCTGTACTACTAAAGCTCGTGTTTTTCCTTGTCTACCTGGATGGAAGGATGATGCGCTGCAGCTAAGAAGACTGGAAGGCATGATTTTGAGGCGGCTTTTACCAGGACTTGATGTCCTCTTAGTTTGTGAGTTTGCGCCCAATGATAGCACGAGGCACCAGTTGGTGAGAACGACAACAGTCATAAAGCCTTAGTGTCAAAGAGAAAAGGACATGAAAGGTTGTGCATACATGCATCTGCGTGCCCTCGTGATACGTGAACATTTCATTGTTCATAGAAAAAGACTTGAAACATATGTGCTCTTCATCAGTTGACAGGCGGCTTCAGGTTATGGTTCCAATGTTGCCATTTAATTTGCATTTGCCAGCACAACATCGCGGTCTTTGATGTGAAGCCTATTGTTCATACTTTAGAACAAGTTAACGGTCTTGTGTATGCTCTGTGAAAAGCTGAAAAGGCTTGGCTCTACCAAGCCGGGTAGTATTGTGTGAAAGCGCATCTGAGAGCCGTGGGTAGGCCATATATAACGAGGTGCTGGCCAAGTCTGTTTTGTATATGGGCCAACTCAATTTTGGAAAGGTCAAGAGTCATTTCTTGTGGTGGGCCAGGGGAACTAGGCCCCAAATTTTCAAATTGGGCTGTCAATTTTGTGTTTGTACAAATTCCATTCTGGGAGCATGCAAGGTCGCTTGTGAACAGGGGTCAACTCCATTCTCAAACGGCAAATCCCGTTTTGGAGGTGGATCTCCCAAATTTGCAGCTAGGCCCACACAGTGATCAGCATGAGATCTGCAGTGTTGGAGCTCTGCGCTGCCCAAAAAATGAAGTTTGAGGGCAATTATGGCATTTAAAATAATCGAAACAAACGAGGTGCAAAGGCCACGATTCCGAAAAGGCAATGCTGTCTTCGGATCATTCGCTTGAACGTGCACAAGGGTGCTGTATTCAGCACACCCGTGCACTTTCAGCAGATGAGAATTATTATCTTCCTGAAGTGCGTCGTTCATATCAAAACATAATTTCTGCCTCAGGGGAGCAGTGGTTACGGTGCTCGGCTGCTGACCCGAAGGTCGCAGGTTCGATCCTGGCTACAGCAGTCGCATTCTGATGAAGGCAAAATGCTAGGGGCCCGTGTACTGTGGGATGTCGGTGCACGTTAAAGAACATCAGGTAGTCGAAATTTCCGGAGCCCTCCACTACGGCGTCCCTCGTAATCATATGGTTTTGGGACGTAAAGCCCCCAGATATTATTATATCAAAAACATAAATGAAACTTTTGCCTATTTGAGTGTGTATATTTAACCACAGCACAAATTATACACGCAGATAATAGCCAGCATCTGATTCAAACAATCCTCTGGATTTTAAATAATAGTAATAATAATAATAATAATAAAATGTGAGGTTTTACATCCCAAAACCATGACATGATCATGAGAGATGCCGTAGTGGAGGGCTGCAGAAATTTTGACCATCTGGTATTCTTTAACATGCACTGACATCACACAGTACACGGGCGTCTAGCATCTCGCCTCTGTCGAAATTCAAATGTCGCGGACGGGATTGCACCCGCGTCCTTCGGGTCAGCAGCCTAGCACCATAACCACTACACCACCATGGCAGACATGCTCTTGATTTCTGTCAGCTGTCAGGCAATAGCAGCAGTCTGCTTAGTAATGAAATGGAACAGCCACTGACAGCTCTGACAAGAGCTAGGATGGGTCTCTGTATGAAGAGAGGGCACTTGAGCAAGTGATAACCCTGTGCTTTGCTTGTGAGCTGTACATGCTGCGCTCGGCAGTAAAATTTGGCTGAGCTGTTCGTTCACAGCAGCATTGGCTTTCCATAGAATGTGTCTTTTCACCAAGCACGAAGTTGCGTTTCTTCAGGACTCATTTGAGAAGTGCTGGGTGACATTACGGCTAAGCCATGATGACTGAGGTTTTTGATTTAATGTAGATTGGCTAAAAATGCATTTACCTGGAACATTATTGCAGTTACTCATTACACAGTGTTTGTATAAAAAGTATCGGGAAATGTTTTGAAAAAAATAGACTTATTAGAGATATTGCTAAAACTCCTCAAAAGTCAAGTGGCAACACGCTTTTGCTGAAGGCTTTTCGACTACTCAAAGGCTTCCCGGGGGGCAGATTCCAAAAAGGTCTTTAAGGGCACACATGCAAGTTTCCTTTAGAGCACTTAGGGTCCTATGGTGGTGCCATTTGAGGGAGGATTTCACTTTTTAGAGTAGGAAATAGTCTGCCAGTGTCAAGTTGAGGCTGCAAGGGGGCTGGGGAATTGTCGCAATGTCGTTTATTGTCAGGTCAACGCGAAACGTGATGTCACACCGCTGTTCATTTGCTGCAGTTTCCACTTGTACCGAGTCATGTGACAGTAGTTCACTAAAAACATAATCTAGCCTGAAGGAAAAGTCATGAATTTTGTCTGTACCAGATTGCATGTCTCAAGCACTGAATGGGTGGCCAAGCACATTGATTTCTCGATGACCACAATGGCATTTGGAAGAGTTTAGCCTGCTGTCCTGGAAACTTCGAGAATTGCTGACAGGCAACTAAGCTGGCTTTCATGTTAGTGAGAATAAGATCACATCGTCCAAATTGCAAAGTGATTTCAAGATCACGTCATCCAGATTGAAAAGGCAGCCTGGCCATTTGTATGTAGAAGGAGCGAGTCCATCAATCTTTCAAATGCAACTGGGCAATCCAAAAGGCACTACTTTAAGGGGGGCCACTGGTCTTTCAAAGAGCAAAATCATAAAAAAATCAATTTTTTGAAAACAGCATTTTTGTAACACACATGCATAGCCACAAGTACTGACGAAGTTTCTCACACCTTGGATTGATATTCTGACCATAACGGCAATTTATACCACCAAGATAGCCTACATTCTAACTGAAAAAGTGCACAACAACTGGGATTATTCATGCCATGCTGCTGCTGAATGATGTATGCTGCAGCGGTAGGTATTCAGGTTATATCCCTGGTGGCTTCTAATCATCCACTAAAAAAAATTTTGAACGTCTTGTGTTACATGAGGTTCAAAATTGGCTTTATTTCTTTTTCTGGATTTTATCAAAACCTGAATGGAAGCGAAACCTTTCGGAAGCGATTTCCGAGTAATCTGAGCACCTAGAATTGTCAGTCTTGTTGCAGTGCTGAGCTGCATGAGTATTGCCCACAGGGGTAGGAGCAGAGTTTTGTATTTCAGTTTGAATGCTTTTTTTATTGTTGATTTATTAATCAACTAATTAGCCACATTCTGGACAGAAATCTTTGATATGCTGTACAATTGTTAATAGTTATATAAAAAAAATATTCCTACCCTTGTGAAGCTTCTGTTTTCTAGTATCTAGCTATGAGCTTAAAGCAAGGTTTCGATGAGTAGTTTTTGCTCCTTTGTTCCTGGAAACAATGCTAATTAATTTTGATTAACATCAGAACTAATTGACACATATTGAAAATAATTGCATTTATGGAATCAACGAAGAAAACTAAAGAAGTCTGTGCAGTTTCATTAAATCTGGTAAAGGAAATCTTGATGACTTTTAAAAACCCGCTTCCCCCCCTTAAACTGGCTGTTGGACATAAATGCAGCCCTCTTGCAGTTTCGATTGTTGACAAAAATCCGCCAGTACCCTGACCTAAGGTCGATTAAGGAAAGAAAGGTAGTGCTGTGTGGACAGTTGAGGGTGTCATCAATTTGTGGTAGTAGGTAGGCTCACTTGCACATTAGTACTTTATTTAAGTGATGTTAGTCTATGCAAAAGTTCCAGTGGCTGCCCTTCTTTATTACCATGACAGGTGATGCCCGTGGACTGCAGGAAAGTTCAGTGACATTTATTCGTGAGCATTTTTTTCACTCCAGGCTAAATCATTCGTTGGACAGTGTGGGACATGTGATATGGACGTCAGATTGGGCTGGCATCTCCCGTGTTGACCTTATGAGTGATAACAAATACCTGACCTAAACGGCAGCCATCAACAATATTGTAGTATGCTTTGACATGAGTTGAATATGGGCTGTCTGTGCCGGCAGGATGTCACGTGCAATCATCTTTTTAATATTGCCACTGGCTGGACTGTGTGAGGAGGATTGAGCAAAGGACAATGAAGCGTAGGCGAAGAATGTAAAGTAGGCATATTCATCACTAGAAAAGACATTGGCCCAATTCATGTCTGGAAAAAGCTGTGTGCATCAGCTGAATTTAAACATTGGTAGAGACACTAGATTATTCGTAATAGGGAGGAGTGGGAGAGGGAGGGCAACACTTCTGGCCAATAGGGCATCGACAATCGAAGTCAATCTGTAATCGCTGTTGGGAATAGGAAGAAAAAAATTTCAAGTTCTCATATGTTGTGGCTTGAGGTGCTAGACTAATGTAGGATTGCTACATTATAGTGCACCACTGAGAAGACGAGGACAAAACTGCACAAACACAAGCGCACGACGCACACACTGCACACTGCCAACTGCACAAACGCAACTGGTGTACAAATGGTGGACAAAAGGGATTTACTTAAACTTTCAACTGGTGGACAAATGACAGTTTTATACATATGCGTTGGTGACGTATCTTGAGTCGTTGCTTGATATAAACACGTCTCATGGACACAACTCTGCACATACTCGTGTGGTCACATTAACATGGAAGTGACTAACAAACAAAAAAAAAGTAACATACAATACCAAAAGCCACTCATTCTGAGGAAGCACTCACCTGTTGCCTAGCTCTGCATTGTGAATTTAGACACATTAATTCTTCCTGTGTTAGTCCCAAAGAAGCCATACACATGCAGTCTTCCTCCAGGCAAATAATTTCAGACGCTTCAATGATTTCACGTGTCATCTGATTATTGTGCCTAGCGACCACCTTGCTTTCACAGAACTTTGGCTAGCATCCGCAATCTCAACAATGCAAGCCAATCTGTGTAGACTGTTGAAGAACATGAATGTTCTTGACGTATGGAATAAATGCTATGGTAACATGGTAGGTCGAGCTGAAGCAAGCCGCTTGCACAGTCAAAAGGGAAGTAAGGGTGAATAATTAGTCCATGCTGGTGACAATGTCATGGAAGCACTTCTTGACCGCAGCTAGTTGTACGCTTGTAGAAGGGTCAGCAGAACTTGTAAGTGTGTAGCACATGCCAAACATGTGAAACTTTTCACCTTTGGTGACCCAGATGAGTAGTACTATGGATGGCATTAAAACCTTCCTAATGTAGTGACCGAACTCTGGAATCATCACTGATAGCTGGGACCCTGTGTTCGCGAGAGCTACAACTAGCCTGTCGTCCACTATAACGTCAATTAGGTTCTTTGTGGTCTAGTGTGGTAGAAGGATTTGGCTTGCGACTGTCGATGTGTCATCACCTCCAAGAGCTGCATAGCCTAGTTTACCTGAGGCAGGCATTTAATCGACTACGTAAGGTGGCAGAATCTGAGCATGCAATGATACGGTGGGGAATGGGACTGGTAATCATACAGTACAGCAGACTGGCGAATGACAGTACAATACAGGACTGGTGAATGACAGTACAGTGTGAATGGATTTTAATGTAAACATATTTGACAGAGATCTGTCTGGCTGGGTAAAAATTATACGAAAAAATAAAATAAACTCTCCAGCCACAATTCTTAACCCAAGTTTTTAATAATGAAATTAGAAACTGGCCCAACAGTTCGAGACCCGTTCGGTTGACCGAATGGGTCTCGAAACGTTGGGCCAGTTTTTTTTCTTTTGCTAATTGGCGAAGTGCCCACTGCTCGTCCGTAAGGGGCCACGTGCACTTGCACAGCTGCACAGTCTGTAATGAGTGGGCAGCTTAAAACCACCCACTCGTCGCGCAATTCACCTGTTTCAACGCCTGGTGTGATTCCAGGATTCTACTGTGCTAAGAAGACTCCTTCCACTACATGAAATTCATTTAGTGTTTTTTTCCAAAGCAGTTTCAAGCAATGACATGGCTGTGTGGTAGAACACCTGCTTGCCACGCAGATGGCCTGGGTTCATTTCTTACTTTGGACCAAAAACTTTTATTATTTTATTTCCACCTTTCTCGATTTTTTGGTCGCGGACAAGATGATGATTTTTCGCTCACAACCCATGA
This sequence comes from Rhipicephalus appendiculatus, assembly GCA_030522465.1. NCBI lineage: Eukaryota > Metazoa > Arthropoda > Arachnida > Ixodida > Ixodidae > Rhipicephalus > Rhipicephalus appendiculatus. The sequence continues at coordinate 18,518 of JALIZH010023810.1, read as the reverse complement.
CGCTGACGCCGGAATTTCTGCGAAACGAGCTCTTTAACTCTATTGCGTTAAAACAAATATTGCCCTGTATTGTGACGGGCCGTAAGAGCAAATATCCAATTAATCTTTTTTTTATTAATTACAGCTCAAAAAGTTCTTCAAAATTTTAGATTCAGATTATGTGAAAGGAATTTAAGTATAACCTGAGAAAATTTCAGTGCAATCGGTCAGATTCTTTTCCAAATAAGGTACATCAAGTTTACATCCTTTTCTAAAAACTGATTGTGAGAAAAACATACTTTTACTTTTTAAAATACACATGGAAAGAACTCGCAAAATAAAGCAATGGCCGCACTACAAAAGCATCCCTGGTGGGATATTTCGCTACCAAAGCTCATGAAAATGGCAGGAAATGAATATGTTTAACTGATCCATAGGTTGGTGAACTCACTTGTGAGTCGACTCACTCGAACTCACTCAGACTCAGATCGTGTCGTGAGTCTGAGTCCGAGTGAGTTCGGCTCAAGAAAATTTTGATGAGTCTGAGTCCGAGTGAGTCCAAAGCGCAAAGTATATTTCTTGAGTGAGTCTTAGAGAGTTCCGCATTTCTTTGCCGACCTATGGTCCTATCTACTCATCTTCAGCATTATTATCAGCCTTACCTGGATTCATGTTTATACTTACGTCTATTCACACGTATTCTGATGCGGTATCGTTCATACACCATTTCAATATTTACTGATCAGAGGCATGAATTACGTAGGGGGGGTGCCTTAACCTCCCCCCCCATCAACTCTTCCAGGGAAGTTCTTGATACTAAATATATCTCATGTTGTCATCTCTTTCAAGAGAAATGTTCTTACTGGTTTGCAACCACTTGTAACTCATATTCAAAGGTGCTATATGAAAAGGCGCCAAGAAAAGCACCGATTACGTGAGATATCGGTGTTAAAGAGCACTGACACCATGGTCGAAAAAGCTAATCCTATTATAACGGACTCGTGAGTCATCTCACTCAGATGATGCCGTGAGTCTGAGCCTGAGTGAGTCCTGCGTGAGTAATATTTTGGTGAGTTTGAGGCCGAGTGAGTCCGGTTGAAGAAAATTTTCGTGTGAATGAGACCACTTGAGTCTGGCTCAGGAAAATTTTGGTGAATCTGAGTCCGAGTGAGCCCTAAGCGCAATATATATTTCATGAGTGAGTCTGAGTGAGCTCCACAAGTTTTGCCGACCTATGAACTGGTCTAACTATGTTTCTCATAAAAAATGCATACATGCAAAAACAATGATGTCAACATGTCAACAAATCCTCACAGCTGTCAGGAGGTGCAGCTTTTGGAGCCATTTTTAAATGGCTTCAAGCGCTCCTGCGCACTCACTAGTGCATGGTTTTGCTCCTCAGAGTGCATGTTATTTTTTACTATTGAAATTTTGTGTCATTTTTGCGTTGTTTTCGAGATGTTCAAGAACTCGTAACAGCATATTTTTAAGTCTAGATGTGTCTCTAGTATAAATATGCTTGTTTGTACCAGACTTGCACACATGACAGAAAATAAGTAACTACATACTATTGCTTTGTTCAAGACTAAACTAACTAGTTACAAGTTACTACATCGATAAAGTAACTGAGCAATTCATATTTTGTTGATTGCACTTCAATTATTTCCCTCCCCTACCTCGCATTCCAGTATATTGAACGAGTTAGCTGATCTCTTTCAGTGCATCCATAGCAGCCCTTCATGTATGTTCACTGGCAACTGTTCACCAATATTTGTGTCAGCCATGCTTTGTTTCATTATGAAAACACCAGCAATGACACCAAAAACTTGCTTCATATGTGTACAAAGAAGAATTGTAGTGTTGTGCGGATATACTGCACATGAGGTTGTATTTAGTTCTGAATGGCTGTATTCTAGTGCCTGTGTCCTCTTTTAAATGCAGCACTACATTATTTCAAGGCCACTTCCAATGGGTCCTGCAAAAACTGAAAAGTTGTCCGTACTTGATTTTCTGGCATCAACGTCCAGTTTGACCATCTTCATCAAGCAATGGCAGGGCCCACTTGTACGAATGTCAGTTTAACGAATATTTCAGAATAATTAACTTTTAGAAAATTCCCGGCAGTTTTGCTATGTATTCTATGCAAAAGTCTTTCAGTTAAGCGAACTTCTGAGTAGTGAATATTTCAGTTGAACGAACTTTAAAAGTGGACCCAATCTCATTGTTGAGATCATTTCAATAAAGTTTTGCGCTCTTCAGTCCCGGCATGGCCAATGCGTGCCGCCCCCCACATCGCCCATCAAATGGCGGAGGTGCAACTTTCAGTACCTGCGCAGAGCTATCAGATTTGGAAATTGTTTCCAGCATTCGTCCGAAACCGAAAGAAGAGTGTGACGAAGAAGTTGCAATGACTGAGGCTGGTTCAAATCCTGTATCTGTAGCAGAGGCTGTATGATATACTAGAAAGTTGCGAGACTTCCTGGCACAGCAACAAGCTGTGCCAGAGGCAGTGCACAGAAACTTAGACTCTCTGGACCGCTTTGTATCTTCTTGCACTTTAAGGACGCCAGTCCAAGTGAAAATTACAGAATTATTTTCAAAATAAATTGCATTTCACACGTTTGACTTGATTTCTGCTATGCCTAAAGCTGTTGCGTATTTTGGTGAATATTCAGTTTAGTGCACTTTCAATTAAGTGAACTATTTCCTTGGGTTCCTTGAAGCTCACTCTAGTGAGAGTTAACTGTATTAAGCACCCTGACTCCCTGGTCTAAATGTTTGCACCCTATATGCTGAAGCACAGCACAACCATAGATGTTGAACTATGTAGCTCATGCCAAATACTAGTGCATACATTCGTGTCGCTTACTAGCACTTGTCTTCTCAGTGATGTAACTGGTTAAGCAGGAATATTTGGTGAAAACTGATAGGTCAATTGGCACACTCACAAGAAATGTAATTATTGCATGTAATTTTTTTTATCTGCAAGACAGGTGATACCAAGATTAAAAATTCATATGGACGTACTGTCTCCATTCGGGCTGCCTGTAACAGTGATCTCTGTCCTATTACAGATATGTGCCCCTTCCCTCTATGGAGCATCCAACAAGTTGTGTGCTTTAGACATTGCCATACATGCACGACACCAGCCTCTTCGAAGAAATTTCTTTGTTGTTATGTAGCAGTTTGATTCATTAAGATTGTGATGGGGATGCGACTAGTCACTTTTTGCACTATTAGCTTGTTGAATTTGGGAAGAAAAGAATAGATTTTATTATTATTTTGAATTTTCAGACATCAGTTTAAAGAAATTTTACCTGTCTTTACAAAGAATTGGTTCAGGCTAGGTAGGTGGTAATGCATACTCTTGTCTTACAAGTAATGGCAACAGGCGGCACTGACTGACACTCGTACGTTTAAATGCACATAAATACCCTATAAAGTGGATGGAGGGATGACCACCACCGTAGACCGTAGCTCAGTGGTAGAGCATCGGATGCGTTATTCGAAGGTCGCAGGTTCAGTCCCTGCCGGTGGCAAGTTATCTTTTCATCCACTTTTCTTTCTTCACATTTACATTACAATTACTTCTAATAACATCCCTTGTACTTTCCTTAGCATCATTCTGTGTTAGTTCTCGTTAAGTATTTTCAACAGTGCACATGTTCACATTATTGTAACTGAGAGAAAAATTTTGTAGATAAGTTACCACTACACATTGGAGTGGTGGCACTTTGCTAACACTGATTTAGAGAGAGGTCTCAAATTGAAATCTTGTTTTTCATTCATTATTCATTGAGCCATACCACCTTGCATGTTTCTTTTCTTTTTGTTGTGCTTTAAGATCTACCTTATATCAAATGTAAGGTCGACCAGCTATCTATTTTCATTGCACTGTGTCACTAACCAAAGAATGTAGATTGACTAAACGTGGCTGTATCCTCATGGCACTATTTTTACTTGAATCCTATTATTTTTTTTATATTTTTAAAAAAGTCCCGTTCATTTGGTTTATGTTCTTTTATAGATGTGTGTGCATGTTTTATTTTTTTTGTTGTTGCATTTGGTGTGCCATTGATATGAGTACTTTGATGTCTAAATTGTGTGTAGTGCTTTGTTAAACTGATCTATGCATTCTTCACTGTAAGAAATTAATAGAGCTTTAATCATATAGGCATGTGAAGATGGCTTTCCCAATGTGCCTTCAATGTTCATCTATTGTATTTATTCAGAATAATCAGTTGCATACAAGGATAAAGTGGAATATCTACTCGTGTGTGTCGTCATGTGAGTGAATTAAATACGTTTAATATTCTACTGTATCATTTTGCTTTCATTGAAGCTATTCATTAAATGGAAATGGAAATGTGTATGCTCTCTCCATACATATATGGAGCAATAATTGTTGGCGTTATGCACAGAAGAGAAGCAGTGATGCTATTTTAATCTTTAAAAATGTGTTCCTTCTTGCTTCATATGTTCCTGTTTGTCTCATTTCAATTTCTTTCAATCAGCTGTTATTTCTCTCTTGCATTGTGCAGACACTTCTATGCGAAAAAGCAGCGCAACAATTAGTTGCCCACATACGCTAAAAATTTTGCCTTTTAACAGTGGAGCTGTTTGAGCATGGCAAATAACCGGTTCACCTTGAAATTACACTATCATCATCATCATTAACGGCCTTGCGTGTGCCAAGCAGTAACTCAGCCAGCGCACTCTCTTCGCCCTCTTCATCTTCTGCTTTGCTCCCCGAACACATGCTCCCGGCGTGCGCTCTCCCACTGCGCTGCGATTACTTTGGCATAGGATGTAATAACTAAGATGGGCGACAGAACGAGCACCCAGAGATCGAGAAAGTAATAAAAAGATAGAGGGAAAGGTAGAGATGGAAAGGAAGACAGAGAGAAATAGAAGAAAGGGAAGAAAGAGAAGAAACATACTAAGACAGAGAAAGAAATAGACATAGAGAGAAAGGGATAGAAAGAAAGAGACACAAAAAAGATTGAGAAAGCGAGAGCAAGACAGAAAAAGAGGAAGAGAGAGAAACGAGGAAAGAAAGAAAAAGAGAGAAAGAAAGAGGAAGTGAGAAGTAGAGAAATGAAAGAAACAGGAAAAAAAAGATAGAGAGAGGAAGCAATAAATAGAAACAAACGAAAAGGAGATAGAAACAACAAAGAGAAAGAGAAAAAAAAGAGGGAAACAAGGAAGGCCATCCAGCTCCCCTGTTGGTTCCAGCTTTGCCCCACCAGTGCAAATTGTGCAAAATTTTTTAAAGTGAAGTGTAAAATCGCGTACAAATCACACCTATCTATTTGCTGCATCTGTTTGCATGTTTTAAGCATATTATTTATCTACAAAGAGCTGGGAACTTGTGTGAGACATTTATTGGGTCAGTGCTCTGTTAGTGCTTGAGTGAGATTTTTTGATGTAGGCCAAGTTCATTCCATACATAAAGTGTTGCAGTGCTTCTTGATTGCCTGGTGCTGCAATTCAGTTCCGTGTAGACTGTAACACTTGGTCTGCATTGTTTTCCTGTTCTACTTGCGTCTTTGCAGGTTCCTTGTCTGTGGAGTCCCCCGAGATGTACCATTCACTGGTTGCCATACGAGACGGACTGCATTCTTGCCGGCAGTGCACCTTCGTTGCCAAGAAAAGCACAAAAATGACCGCACACCTTCGCAAGCACGCAGGCGAGCGCCCCTTCTTGTGCCACTTGTGTCCTGCTACATTCAATAAGGACTACAACTTCAAGCGGCACTTGCGCACCCACGTTGGAGAGCGTCCCTTTTCCTGTGCCCACTGCAGTGCATCTTTTTTGCAGAACGCTCACCTTAAAAAGCACTTGCGTACCCACACAGGAGAGCGTCCCTTTTCCTGTATCCACTGCGGTCATTCCTTTATACATAAAAGCAACCTCACCGAGCACATCCTCCGTTGTCGTGCGAAGGAAGAAACTCTAAAGGTCAGTGGTGTATGACTTTCTTGGGGGGGAAGAGGAGGGTTGATTGAATGAATAAATTTTTATGGAAAGAGGAAACTTCTAATGTGCATGAAACTGTGTTTTAAATGCCTCGGAAATATGGCTTCTAATGGTATAATGTTTGGAGAAAGATCTGTCATACTTAATAAATCTTTCTTAAAGGGGTCCTGAACCGCCCCTCAGACTTGGCATGAAAAAACCCCATTGAAATGCTTGTGACATCTCCAAGAAACCCACAGTCTAAAGAATTTTCCAAAAACATGTAGTGAGAGCGAAGATATTGTCACGTTTACTGATAATATGGTAAGATACTGTAGTCTCGGACTTTTTTTTGTCACTTTCATGCATGCTCGTGATGTGCAAATATTTCCTTGTTCATAGATGACTCGAAACAAAAGTGATGTCTTCAGGAATTGGGATTCAGATCTTCCCGTCGAATTTGGGTTTGTAAGCACAACATCAAGATCTTCGACGTGAAACACATTCTTTAAAATTTAGAATGTGTTAAAGGGACCCTGAAACGGTTATTTGAAGCTTTGTCAGCGTTTAGGCTAGAGCATCATCGAACCATTGGCACCACAAATTTCGGTACACGCCGTGTACCAAGGCGGCTACGGCCAATTATATCATACCCTCCTTCTTACCCCTGCCTTGCCTCCTCAACTCATGATACACGCTGGCATCGCTGGCGATCGCAGAGCTCATGTGAGCACACTCGATGATTTGAGCTTCGCCCAATGATGACCTCTGAGACTGCAGGCCGACAGGTTGCGTGCATCTCGGAGACCATAGCCCCGGTGCGCCCGGCAGCACGCACGCCGTCTGGCAACAGAGACATCGCGGAGGGGTTGATATTTGCTCCGACAGGTGCCGCCACCCTACCAGCCAATTTTTTTTGTGCGCGCACACCGCAGCCAATCAGATCGTGCGCAGACTGCGTGTCATACTGGGGAGGGGCGGTTGAAAACGTGTTGGGCTGAGCCGCACTGATCTGCAGCGATTCGCAGCGTTATAGCGTTGTAATCAATTACACAGTGTACGCAGAGAGCTTAAATTAGTCTGTAAATGAGCCTTAGGACTTGGTTTACTGGCTCAATGTGTTTGTACAAAATCGTCAAAACCGTTTCAGGGTCCCTTTAACGGTCTTGTGTATGCTTAGTCAAAAGTTGAGAGACGACTTGGCTCCACCAAGCAAAATGTAGTATGTGCGAAAACATATTTGACAGCCTTGGATGGGCAAAATATATCTTTGAGGGTTTGCCAAGTTGCTTTTGAATGAGGGTCAGCTCAATTTTCAAATTGGGCAGAGTCAATTTTGGCAATGGGTCCCTGAAATTTTGGGAGTTCACCAAGTGCACTTTGCGGATGGGCAGGTTGGTTCAGGACACCGGCCAACTCGGTTGTCGAATTAAGCAGGCAGTTTTGGGGATTGGTTGAGTTCATGTAGTCAGTGGCTGCAGCAGTCCAGTTGTTTCCAGGCAGAATGGACCATTCCAGGGAATGGTCCAATTGAAATTGATGCTGGTGTGGTGCAACAGCATAATTGGAATTTCTATTAGCTGAAGCGTGCCAGGTGGTGACAAGGAAAAGTGCTTGTGGCAGTGGCAGGACTCACAAGCAGCAATGTATTCGTGCATGGAAAGGTAGAGGCCTGGTACGTGCTGCATGCAGTCGTACGCTCTGAGATGCCCAGCAACTGGAGTGCAGTGAGTTGTTCAAAAACAGTGGTATGCGGCTGGTTTTGTGTTGGTAGAGAGTGTCATCATGGAGCATGAGCATGTGGCGCAACAGGTCAGAGTAGTGAGAGCGTAGCTGGTGGATAATAAACCACAAATGTGATTCACTGAGCTGTCCATTGATAAAGCGAGATATGGGAAAGACGCAGGCCTTGGAATTTTGCACTGACAAGCTAAGGAGATCTGTGGGATTACAAGATAGGCAGTTGTTGCATTCAGTCATACTTGCAAGTGACCTCAAAGCTGTGTTCTTGAAGCTTCCAGACTCAGCAGCCAGGTTGTCCAGTTGGATGTTTTTAGGCTGGACAACAAGCACAGTGCATGGTCATCCATGACTGCTGAAAAGGTGCAGCTATTCAACTGTGGTCAAAATTTTCTGACTGCCCTATCTAGTTTGAGACCCTTATGCTCAGTGAGGTAAGAAATGTAGTTAGTGTGCAAAACACATTAGCCTTTTTGGAACCCTAATAACTCCTTATGCAACTCCTGTAGAAGGAGTTGCATAAGGGGACAGGCAATATCAATGAAATTCTTGACAAAATGTGGTAAGTAAGAACATGGGCTGAAAATGCTCCATACATCTTTCGCAGAACATGGTTTGGAGAAATCCTTGCTGACATGAATTTAGTCGGGATCTGCTTGCACTTCTTAACCAGCTATAAATTGGCCAATCACATTGGTTTCTCGCTCTTCACGACAGCATTTGGAGGAGTTGAGCTGAAGACCTGCTGTTTCAAAAATTTCGACAATCACCAACAGGCGGTTGAGGTGGCTTTCAAATGTCAGTGAGAACATATATAATTGCTCTGCCCATATTGCAAATTCACATTGAAGATTCGTGTCCACGAAAAAGGGACTCCATCGTCTTTTCACATGTAGCTGGGGCATTACACACTCCAAAAGTCATTGCCTTTAACTGGAAGGAGTCCATTAGGTGTAACTGAGGTTCTTTTGTGGTTTGGATCAATGACAGAAAGTCGCAGTGTGGTCAGGTCGGTGGGGACAAGTATGCAGAGCTGTGTAGACAGTCGAGAGTGTCCTCAATTCATGGCAAAGGGTTTGGTCTGGTCTGCAGTGTTGTCAGAGGCTTTGGCAGGTGATTAGTCGATGCAGCAACACCTCCAGGAAGCTACATCATCTACTTTTCCTGAGGCTAGTGTTGATCGGCGATGTAGGACAATCAAATGTGTGCAGACGAGGTAATGGGCAATGAGCCAGTGCCGAATGGTACAGGTGACAGTGAGGAGACAATAAGCGATGTATGGTGTGGTTGTAGCATCGTCAGTGGTGGTCTGAGGTGGCTTGTGGGGAGGTAGGAAAATGGCCATGAGCTATCTCTTGGCAACTGTTTTACCCCTGAGATGTTGGCCGCCAACACCTCCGGCAGTTGCAATGCCAGGCCACATGACTTTAATGGTAGAGATGGGTCGCTCAGGAGCAAGCCGGATCTTTTGAGCGGCTCTTTTAAAAAGAACGAGTGATCCGCGGATCAGTAAAAGTGAGCAGCGGTTCTTCGGGAGATGGCTCACTGAGCCAACTGAGCCAACTGCACTGTGGTTCTCTCTCGTTCACTGAGCGGTGGCTCCCTCTCGCTCAGTAAGCGGTGGCTCTCTCTTGGTCAGTGAGCGGTGTTCTCTCTCGCTCTCTGAGCGTCATTTCGCTCTCGCTCAGTAAGCGGTGGTTCTCTTTCACTCGCTGAGCATCGGTTCTTTCTCGCTCAGTGAGCCGTGATCCGTGTTGAACCAACACCACCAGGCGTTGTTGGTTGAACCGCTCCGTTTCGCGTTCCGTTGGCCGCTGCGGGCGGACTCGCTCGCTTGCTGTGTATGGTGCGCGTCGCAGTTCATCATGAGCTGGTGCAACTAGTCGAAGACGAACAGATGAACGTAGTTTACGTCATAGTTTTCATTAGTTTACCGTAAAATCCCGAGCAAGCACCCCCCCCCATTACGGCGAAGGGTAATCCAACAAGATTCGGAGGGTGGGGGGTCCTTGCTCGGTCATGGACTAAAATTCAATATGGCGGTTGAAGAGTCGCTAAAATTGAACGCACACTCGTGCTTCTAATGCAATGCTTTATTAAATACGCATGCATTCACTGTTTTCACTTGCCCTTGTCGGACGAATAACAACAATGAATGAAACAGTGAGAATGGTGGGAGGGGAGAAGGGGAAGCATATTTGTAATCTTCTGTACAAGGGAGGGGGGCGCTTGCTCGGGATTTTGCGGTATAGTCATGAAAATTTTACCCATATAATCCACTCCAGTGCTTTTCTGAGAGTGCATTATTAGCACGTCAATAAAACGAATATGTTGTGCTGAAACAGGGCTTCATTTTATTTCGTCCTGGTGCATGATGACAAATTATCATGACATAATACTACGTTGAGTTTTGACGTGTTTCAATGGGCCGCACAGATATTTTTTCGATGTCTTCCAGAAAGGCGTCCACTCACAATGACACACGAGAAAACTAAGTGCTTGATTTGTCGACACTAGACAGCGATCGAAGCACGCTAAGTGTTGTTCAGTGTTGCAACGCGAACTAGTCCTTCGCAAGTGTCCAGCCTAGCAAATAAAGCACCTGCAAGGTGCTTTACTTTGGCACGTGTGTCAGAGGTATCAATATGTGTCCTAAGGCAATATTTTAGCCCAAGAACACGAGCTTTTATACAGGATGCCCAGAATTTTTTTAATAACGGGCTAAATGTGATTGAGCTATAGGTCTCAAACGAGCGCTCAAAGTAAGCGCGCGTCGCCGATTTCAAACGGCGGCGTGAGATCCAGGCGCCGGTTTTTCGCGACTGAGCGCAGACAACGAAAAAAGAAGCATCAAAAGACGTCGCGTGCGCGCCTCCTCTCCCCCTCGAAACGACGCCATCAAGCGCTCTCAGTTCAAACGCCGAGTGATCTTCTCCCATGGATTTAAGTGAACTGGTGAGCCGTTCAACTGAGCCGGTTGACTTAAGTGAGCGGAGCCGTTCGGAACCGCTCACTGAAGTGAACCACTTTGCCCACCTCTATTTAATGGTGGTACTTAAAGGGACCGACAACTGATTTTTCTCAACTCATTTTTTTACGGCACGACAGAAATCTCACCCTTCGTAGTGTTTGTAGCTGCAGTAGTTAATCCCAAAAGCACGTAGTTATTTTACAAGCAGTATTTTTCGATCTGAATGGCTCTAAACACAGATGTACCTTTCCTCCAGCAACGCTGAGAATTGATAGCGATGCCGCCAGCCCTTCTCGCGATTTGTGAAAGCTGTTGTCCTGCTTTCGCAGGAGTTCTTGTAACTATGGTTAACCACCTTTATTTGGAGCTTTCCAACTATTTTTGAAAATAACAAGCTGTTACAATGAGATGATGTGGCATTATACACCTTCCCTGTATTTTTACTGCGTTGTGTGCGCCTGCGCCCAAGTTTGCCTCACCTGTGTCATGGATGGCTTGTACCGGCGTCGTTACTCTCTCGATGCACGAGCCAAGCCAAGTCACCGAAAACGCACGGTCGTGCCGAGTAGCAGTGCACATCATTTCTGAGACGAAGTGTAAGTAGCAAAACTACGTCACTCCATAATTTAGCGACATGGAAACTGCGTGCACAGTTGCATGAGGTGCTGAAAAGTTGCTCAAGACGCTCTGTAGAGCATGGTATCATTACGTCCATAGAGTTTATATGATTACGTCACTCAAAGGCAGCACCACTTCAATGCATACTACCAACGCAGGCCTATGTGTACATTTTTATGGAGTATTATCTTTTAATATTAAGAAACGAACAATATTTCAATACCCACAAAAAGATCCTCGACCGCCTACAGCAATCAATGGTCACGTGACAGGGTACATCGATTCGTTCATGTTTTTGCCACCAGAGGCGCCAAAGGTCATTTTTCGCGTCTTTCGATGAAGAAATAAAAATATAAATCCGCCTCTCACGAAAAAAAAAAAAAAAACAGGGTTGGTTTGAATCAACGCGACGGACAATCTTTCCATCAGTGGAGTCATCTCAGTTCATGTTCTGGGCAGTTGTCGGTCCATTTAAAGCAGATGGGTCAGCCATCAGCAACTAGATTGTGAGGCCGCAGCGGTAGCCTCTGTGGCACCATCTGGGAGCCAGAGTCACAGGTACAGGGAAGTGGACGCTGAAAACATGTTGGACATGTCAAGTTCATGCATATCGACGCAAGAAAGAATAGGGCCACCATTATACCAATCGTTCCGCAATCGGAATACCAATCGGTCCGCAAATGATCCTTAGGACTTTATTTAGCGGCTCAATGCGCTTGTACAAAAGTGGTACAAAATCGTCGAACCCGTGCGTTACGAAACCGAAACTACACTCGCATTGTCACTAGACTGTCATCATCATTAGTCACGCGATGGCGGAAATGGTCGGTTGGGCGGATGAATAGCGTGCGCGCGGTGGTGCATGCTGCTTGTGTGTGCTTGCGGAAGCGCCACTTTCATTTTCATTCAAAGAAATCGTTTTCGGCGTGTGTCTTTTTCGGCGACAACGTACCACTGACGCTCCGGAGGCTTGCATGTTCCGTTGGACGAACTCGCGAAGGGGTCATTCGGGACGTGAGACGCAAGTGCAGTCATGATAGCCGCATCTAATGTCAAGTAGTGAAATGTCAGTGGCGGACATAATGTTCTTCGAAGGTATGGTACGGCCGTTTGTTTTCTTCGTCATGATTGCCAGGAACTGAGGCATGCTACGCATTTCCTTGTCTTAACAAATGGTTTGCGCGTCGTTAGATTCTGGTGCACGATGTTTCGGGTAATATTGAAAATGCAGTGGGTCATTTGAAATACAGCAATGTGCGTGCATGCATAACTTGCGTAGCTTGCTTGAAATATGATTTGGATCGTTGCTGCAGCACCAGTAAGCACACGGACAATATTGTCTCGAGGCATTGTAAGTACTGGACCTTTTATAAACCACAGAGAAGCTGGCTTCTGCAAAGTGCGTTCGTCGGGAGCTGTGTATATCCCTCTCGAGCAGAGGAGAAGCGCACGTTTTTTTTTTTTAAGCTAGATCCGCTCTTGCCCTTAACCACAATTGTGCACGTTATCAAAAATAAGTAATCAATTACAATTACTTGGACATGATCCTCTTGTACCCTTGTCTGCTATGCTGAACTTTCCAAAGAATGTGGCTTTTTAAATAATCTTTAAATTGCATCACCTCACTGTTAATTACCTAACACCTTGCACCTGGCGCAGCATAGCCTTAGCTGCTTTTGCACCACAAAGAACCGAACTAACCAACAAATACTTCATTTAAAATTTAATTGATTACAGCAGTCAATTACGGCTCCAGAAAAGTAACTGGGCAATTACAGAAATGTAATCGATTACTTTTGGGTTGCTTTCCTTCAAAATTTTATTGCCTAAACACTCTTCTCGTTTCCACATTGAATCTTTGAAGTTCTGCCATGGTGGTCTAGTGGTTATGGTGCTCGACTGGTGACCCGCAGTTCGCGGGATCGAATCCCGGCTGCGGTGGCCCCATTTTCGACGGAGGCGAATATGTTTGAGGCCCGTCATCTTAGATTTAGGTGCACATTAAAGAACACCAGGTGGCCAAAATTTCCGAAGCCCTCCACTACAGCATCTCTCTTAATCATATGGGGGGTCTTGGGACGTTAAAACCCAACAATTATTATGAATTATTATGAATCATTGAAGTTCCTATACACTCTCATTCACTCTTCACGATTTCCATTATAAATAACTACATCATACCCACTAAACCAACATCCACCGCACATCATCATGAGCCTGACCATGTCTCCTTTTATTCACTGAATGAATGCGTATAAATACCTGTTTCTTAGTCCACACTATTGAAATATAAATTGCTTTACTCGGCCGTGTTAGATCTTTACCACTGATGGACGTTATTAACCATTGATCTTCATGTTTTGTATTGTATTGCAATTTTTGTATTCTGCCTCCACTCCTGCGATAGCCCTTCAAGGCTGCAGTATGTTGAAATAAATAACACAAGTTTACTCAAAATACAACGAACTACTGTGGCTTGCATGATAGAGAGAAGGCTGGAGGCTTGCGTGAGGGCTTGGAGGCACTGGCTTCTGTGATGTAGTGTTGCACGTTGTTAGCTTTCAACACGAGTCATTTTTTAAAGTTGTCTTTGGTGATTCTTCCACGTTTCCTTGTTAAGAAGTGTGCTGCTACACTGGTTAACCTCCGTGCCTTTCTCTGTCTCTCAATGCATGCACTGGAGGGAAGGGTGGTATTATAATATAGGAACACATTGTGCACCAGCTCGTAGTTGCACGGCATGCAGGTGTTGCAGGTAAGGTCAAGGAAAAGATGAGAAAAAAAATTGGGGGGGGGGGGGGGGGGCCCTTAAGCTTCGCCTTTAAGAGTTGAACGCGACAGCGATATCCTGTCCCTAGTGCTTACTTCAATCACTTAGTGCAAACTATGTAATGGGTAGGCATGCTTTAAACCACGAGCAATTATGATCGGGAAATGTTTTCGAACTTGCTATGCACCCACTGCGTGGTCTAAAGGGAATACGCGCAGTAATGTGGGTGCCTTTTGTAATGGGTGGCCGGCTTTGAACCATGATTTCATTATGATATTCACATGTTCTGGCGCCCGATGGCAATGTACGCCTGTACCACGCAATATTACTGTGATATTACATGTTGTACTGTGACGCCTGTATACAGGACGCGTGTGTTTGTAAAGCATGAAAGTTATTTTCACTGCATTTCCAAGCAGAGGAAGTTATTTTCACTGTATTTACAAGCAGAAGTGTGGCTATGTGGTAGAACACCTGCTTGCCACGCAGACGGCCTGGGTTTGATCCTCACTTGAACCCGGTCATTTTTATCATTTATTTTATCTGCATCTTTCTCGATCTTTCGGTCACGCACAAGATGATGATTTTTCGCTCACAACCAACGACGCCGACGCCGGAATTTCTGCAAAATGAGCTCTTTAACGCTATCGCGTTAATAGCTTCTGTGTGGACCCCCGTCTGATCGAACGGGGGGGGGGGGTCCCTACAGAGCCGTTGCATCTTTTTTGGGACGAGAACTGGCGTAGAAGACTGGTTACAACTTGATTTTGGGGGAAAAAAAAACAAACTGATTACCGGTAATCAGCTGCAAGAAATATTTGAATTACCCTGAGCATTAGAGTTCCGAAAAGGTAACGGATTGTATTATAAAATTACAAGAAAGTGTTGTTGCTTATAAGTAATATACTTGTAATACGTTGCATATTACTCTGCCCTTGAACCATTAAATACAGGTGGCAATATTACCAGGGAGACACCTGTATGGCATGTGTGACCGTGTCCCTTCTTCGCTGTTGAAGCATGCCGCAATTTGTCCATCGGAAACAAAGCTATCATCATCATTAACTGGCATGCGTTCCTCTTCACTCCCAGAACACGTGCGCCGATTCATCTGGTGTGAGATGCAATAACTCTGGTGGGCGAGACGAGTACAGAGAAAGAGAGAAATTCTAGGGGGAAAAGAAATTCATTTTGTAGCAGTTATCTGCCCTCTTTACTGTCATAATTAATATATTAAATGTAGTAGTACACTCAAACCTCAATATAACGAACCTGGATATAACGAAATATCGGTTATAACGAAGTAAATGAGCAATAGATACAGTGTTAAGAATATACCTTTATAACGGATTTTCGGATATAACGAACTTATTTTCGTGTAATGTGCAACTTCGTTATAATGAGGTTTGAGTAGTACATTTTGAAGTTTTAACCTAAAGAAACTAGAATTTCATAATGGTTCCATAAAAAAACCTGATTTCTCTGTGATTATTGGCTTGAAGAATAGCACCTGCTTTTGACTTCCTGAATGTGAAACATATAAAACCTGAAAATGAACAAGCCCACCTGTATGCTGCTGAATGGCACAGCCATAGATGTTCAACTATATAATTCTTGCCAAATACAAGTGTTTACACTTGTGTAGCTTATTGCAGCTTGTAACCTCAGAAATGTAGATTGTTAAGTGTAATGATTTGATGAAATCTGATAGGTTCGATTGCCACACTAACAATAAATGTCATTGATTGCATTCATTTGTTACTTGTGGGTCTGGTTGGCACCAAGGGTCAAAGTTGTGTCGATGCACTGTGAGTGTTTGTGCTGACTTTAAAAGCATCCTCTGTGCTGGTTTCAGATGTGTCCACTCTTTCTACGGGGCATCCTAGAAGTTGCATGGTTTGGACATTGCCAGAAATGCATCACACCAGACTCTTAAGAATTCAGTCATTTGTTTGCTGTTGTGTTGCTGTTTGGTTTGTTGTGAACTTAAGATTCTGACAGTATATAGCCATTTTTCTGCCCTGCCAGTCTACTTAAGTTCTTAAACAAAACAAAAAAAAAAAGAAAGAAAAAGGATTTCATTACAGTCCAATCATAAGCATAAATTGTGCTGGTGTTTACAGAGCATTGGTTTAGGCTATGTAGCTGGCAATGCATGCGCTTTGGAAGTCTGTTCAACAGTGCTAATGTTTGTGTAAGTTTAGCCGAGAAAAATAGTTTTGTAGATGAGTTACCGTAGTACTCTGCATTGATGTATTGCTTTTGCATTGCAAAAAATTAACAATGATCTTGAAATAGGTTTACTATTACAGTTGTGTTTTTTACATCATTATGCATTTTGTTCTTTAACCCTTGATGTTTGTGTTGTGCTGTGCTTTCAAGTCACTACAGCCGCAAAATTAATGTGGACAATTATCTTCATTGATTTTCTTCTTACAGTGCCACTGACTTGGACGACAATCATTTCCTAATACTCTTAAATATCGTGGTATTCTCTGGGACCATCAAGTGCTCCACTATATTCAGTGTCATCAAGTTGTTGTACCTTGCACATTACGTGGCATCCATTCTATTCATGTTCTTTCTTGTGTATACCGTGAAATCCTGAGCAAGTGTCCCTGCCCGAACAAGCGCCCCCCCTCCCTTCTTTGGGAGATTTCGAATATGCGTCCTTTTCTCCCCTCCAACCATTTTCACTGTTTCATTCACTGTTTTTTATTCACCCAACGAGGGCAAATGAAAATAGTGAATGCATGCGTATTCAGTAAAGCGTTTAATTAGAAGCACGGGCGTGCATTCTTTATTCTTAACGGCTCTTCCATTGCCATGTTGAATTTTGATCCATGACCAAGCAAGGGCCCCCCCTCCAAATCTTGTCAAATTATCCTTCACTGTAGGGGGGTAAGGGAGGTGCTTGCTCTGGATTTTGCGGTATCTGTTTGTGCACTGAATGTGCTCATGACATAATGTCTTAAATGCATTTAGCGCTGTGTTAGGGTTGTTTAGTGCATTGTGTAGTGTAAGATATTCAAAGTACTTTGAACATTTAGGCATGTCACATTTATTCAGGATAACGTGTTATACAGTGATGTAGTGAAATTTCTACTTTTGCGTACTAGTAGCCCGACTGAAACATTATCTCTTGAATAACATGAATTACGTTTAGTGCTTTGTTATTGCATTTTGCTCTCATTCAAGCAATACAAAACTTATGAAGCAAAATGTGTTGACTGTATTAAGAGGTGAATACCATCCTTTGCGTAATACAGAAAGTTGTGGCTGTATAGTTTACCACTAGAAACTGTGATGCCATTCTGACAATTCTAATTGTTGCTTTCCTGTTTTAATATTTTTCACTTTGTGTCATGTTAACTTCTTTAAATGATATTTTCCTTATTATGGTTTATTTGTTAAAAATATCAATATGCTTTTACCATGTTACATCGTTAGACCCGTCTATGTGCAAAGAAAGCTCGACAGTTGGCTTGCGGAGTTACCACTCCTTGAACTAGTACATAAAGCACAAAGGAATACAGCTTTGTAGTTATACTATCAGAATTACATCTAAATCACACTTCTACTAGCAGCAGGTGTTTGTATGTGTTGAGCATAATATTTACGTACAGAGCGTTGGGAACTTGTGCGAGACATGTATTGAGTTAGCGCTCTGTTGCCACTACAGTAAGATATGGTTTTGGGTGGGCCAATGTTAGCACATACAAGTGCAGCAACCACTTTTAATATGCATGGTACTCCAGTGCAGTTCCATGCATTGTGTGACGCATGGTTTGCATTGGCTTTTGGTTTTTCTGATGGCTTTGCAGATTCCTTGTCTTTGGACTCTCCGGAGCTGTACTGTTCACTCGTGTCTGTACGAGGCGGACTGCATTATTGCCGGCACTGCAGCTATGTGACCAAGAAAAGGACAGACATGAAAAGACACCTTCGCAGCCACACAGGCGATCGCCCCTTTCATTGCCACTTGTGTCCTGCGGCGTTCTCTCAGAAAGTCAACCTCAAGCAGCACATGCGCACCCACACTGGAGAGCGTCCCTTTTCCTGTGTCCACTGCGATAAGTCCTTTTCGAAGAAAGGCACCCTCATTTACCACATCTCCCGTCATCATGTATAAAAGAAGCCCTAAAGGTTTGTAATGTGTTTACTCAAAAAACCCGAGCTAGTGCACCCTTCCCCTTTTCAGGACGTTTGAAATATGCACCAATGACCAAGCAAGTGCCCCCCCCTGCCTCCCCGCCCACCATTTTTTTTTTTTCAACCTGTTCTCTGCTAAAGAATCCTGCAGCAGCGGTTCCTACGAACCCAAGTTCTTTTATACATGTGCATGATTTCTTAGTACTTTTACAGTGTGGTGCCATGAGGTTGCATCATGATATGTCACAAACTGTCCGAACATTTGAAGAGCGTTTTCCCCCCCTTGTTCTAGCACATAAAATTTCACATCAGTATTCCCTCCCGTTCAG
>JALIZH010023809.1:0-32195 GCA_030522465.1 Rhipicephalus appendiculatus | reverse complement strand
TCTAATCGCGACGGTTTCTATGTCGAAACACCAACTCGCCGAACAGTCAACTCTTTTTAAGCATTTAATTTGATACGCGTTATAGGCCTGAGCATGGTTCCCGTTCAGGGAGGGCGAAATTTGGTACACACGCCACCCCTCCCCATTAAGTCAATGTGTAGGGCATACTTCGCGCCTTCATCTCTTACGTTAACTCGTGGGGGAGGCGGCCGCTCCCCCCACTGACCACGACCCCCCTCCCGTGCACACTATATGGTTATACCAGAATAACCATGCTTTCCGAACTACCCTACGTATATTCACTTTGGAGGATAAATTGAGCTTTGAAAACTTATTTGTGATGAATCTGTGTTAACAGTCCAGATATTACCGTTGTTTGTTTTTGGCTGTACGTTTTTCGGCGACAGCATCAAAGTGTCCAGCTGCAGAGGTGTGCGTGTTGCCTTGGGTATACATAACAAATTCACAAAAGAAGAATTATGGCGTACTGGGCACTTTGCAACTATACTTGCAGTAGGCATTCTGTAGGATAGTTTCAAATGACCAGTGTTAAGCATGCAGAGGATCCTTCACTTGCAGCGTGCTTGCGGTGTTCACCGAGAGCGAAGCCAAGCTGACGATTGGGAAGGCGATGTGAACGGGTCGAGATGTTGGGATGTTCTCTTGAAGGCGAAGCTCAAGTTGCCTTCGAACTTTTGTTCTATTTTCTTAAGGTGAATCGCTTCCACTGGTTTCGAAAAAACGAGGCTTAGTATGCTATGTGGCATAAGGTTTCCGAGGCCATTACGGACCGTCGGACCGTAATGGACCGTCGCAATCTGATAATACGGACCGTCGCAATCTGAATGTGTGAAAACAAGGTATGGTTTTGTATGTATAGCTCCAAAACTTGGGATGTAGTTGCTAAATAAACTCGGTGCAGTAATAGACAGAATATACAGACAAATCCATGATGAGACCAAATGACAAAGCTGTGCATATGAACATAATTTACCTTGCCTTAAATGTCCTCGAGGAAGAAGTCGGTACGCCGTCTCTTTCTAGTGTCATGATTCTCGCCGCCACCGAAACACCTTCAGAGGTGAATTCGTCGAGAATAATGAACACCTGGTGCTTGATTGCCACTTCTGCGTCCAGAGATAAATTGCTACCCTACATGAAGGGAAAGTAAACGTGATGGTGACGAGCATCAAGCTACTTCCTCACCTATGAGAGTAACCACGTTTTAACCCTCTATTGCATGAATTATGAGAAAATCAATTGAAAAATTATTTCATCATTTTTTATCATTAACTACATGAAGAATAACATGTAAAAAAATTTTCAGATTTATTGTGACTGTATTAACGAAGATAAAGGTTTGTGCCAAATATGGCACACTATGCACGTGGGCGAGCAAACTTGCTGCCATGGCTGAAAAACAAAATCTCACTGATTGCGGTTTTTTTAGCTTGATTTGTGGAATAAAGCAAAGCGATTGCTTCCTGTGTTCAGGCATAATTGAACATTTTGGTTAGTGCACCTGATTGCCGACATCTACGTGCAAGATGGCCGCTTACACGTTTGGCTCTTCGCATGGTGCCACCTTGCTGTACTTTCCTGCCCGAATTTCCAACCGCTGACTTGTGGTTGTGAGCGTCAGTTGCCGACAAATCGTAAAAGCTAAATATCGCCGTGCACTGGTTAGACTTCACATAATTTTTGCGTGCACCCACGCCAATAATGTAACAAAAAATTGCCAGGTACTGCTGCTGACACTCGATATTTTCGTGAAGCATCTCAAAACCTACCGCCACAACTGAAATCTGGCAAAAACGAACTGTGCTGCATGATCTCAGAGGATTTCTTTTTGTTTGTATGTGCACTATGCAACAAAACATAGATGGCATCATATTGCACATTTCATCACTCACATGCATACTGTGCCAAATATGGCACATACCGATTTCCGACTATATACCGTAGTGGAAAACGGAATTGAGAAGAGCCTTAATGAGCATGAATTTTCAAAGCCACGAGATATGCCAAAATAATTTTTTTCTTGCTTCTGCAACGAGAACATGGTTGCGAGAAAAATATAGCAGTCACTGTTGTTCATGATCCAAGCTTGCACATGCACCGTGAAATCTATTTCATGTCTAGATTTCGTACTGCTCTAGGGATGGCAGCGCTTTTTTTATATTTAGTGCACGTAACTATAAGGATTACTCTAGCTGTGTCACATTCTCCACTGGTCCTCTTGCGCCCGCTAAAAAAAATGTAAATCGGTATGTGCCAAATATGGGACGCCATGCAATATAGGGTTGAACACATTTTACACAGTGAAAGAGCGTGATATGTTAATAGAAGCACAGTGTACGAGAAGCTACTAGTCACTGCCCTGGGTTTGTTTTTTTTGCTTGTTTGAAATGACGAGGCCTCCATTAGAATATCGAGTGCCCCGCAATTTCTTTCGCACTTGGATTGAGACAAAAGGACGTAGCTTCCAAGACCAACTCACGAGCACACAAGCGCCGTTGTCTCAGACTGCACGACCTGAGCTTTCTGCCTCAAGTAAATTCCTTAAAAAATCGAAACTGGTAGTTTCTCTGAGCTCAGCAGGTATTTTAAAAAAAGTACTCAAGCTACTTAAAAGCACAGGACGAACTTTTTTTTCAACACGCGTGGCATTTACGGAGTCCACTTGCCTTGTGTGTGCGAGACACGCACGGAGATGTGGTTCTGTGCATTTATTTTCAGTTTAGTTGTTGCCTTCGTAGATTTTGTTTCGATGGCAGAAGACATTCTCGTGTCCACAAACCAAAGAAACTGCTTAGAAAGCGCAGTATAATTTTAAATAGAAAATCTTCGGCTAATGACAGAAGCGAGGCCGGGAGCACTCGTGCAAATACTTCCGCAAGTAAACTTTGTCCTCATTACGCGTCGCTGAAAGGACGAAATGTTACCTGAGATGACAGTGGCTACACTTTGATTGATGTGGAGCTTCTACAAACCCTGATTACGAGTAACTGCATCTGCACAAATTGCGGAGGAACCGTGGCACTCGTAGTCAACAAAATGGATTGTGTTCTTTCAATGGAAACCCTTTAAACTGCCGCCTTTGACACAGTTCTAACTTTCAAAAAGGCACGCATGGCCCAAGTAATCGCTCTCAAGGCCGTTTGCCATATCACCGAGGTGCGACAGTGTTATATGGTTGGGTGAGATCGAAAGCCATCGTCAGTATTTAGCCATTAGAGAGAGAGAAGGTGTCACAAAAGAAACTAGGGAAACAAGAAAATAAGACAAGAAGCGAAAAGCTGATTCGTTTGATAACTATATGTAACGCTGCTATTGACTAAATTGTTCAGTACATCTTTATTAACGAAAAGCGAAATCAATTTGTTATTAATGCGAGGCATTCCTTAGCGAACTTCGGGGACTTTTGAGCGTATCTGTTTATCTGTCTAGCCGCTTCGACGTTGCGCTCTGCAGACCGTATCATTATTGGGATTTATACCAAAATTGGTATGGCATAACACGGCTGTATGAGAAACAAGAATGACTAGTCATATCACGAAAATAATGACTAACTTGCCATGAACGGTATGATTTACCCGCCATGGCCCTGGTGCTCCTGTGGCCGTTTCCTTAACTTGATATATCCAAAAATTGGTGTGATGAGATATTTCTGCATGACCAACATAATTACAGGTGGCAATAGAAAAATCATGAGGTGAATGTCGTGTACAACAACATTTACATGCCACGCTGACAGTGCGCTGACTGCCGTTTCGCTAGCTTGATAAACACCAATTTTGGTAATGCGTGACTTACTGTATGGCAAACATAAATGATGTGATAATATGGAAATCATGACATATCATGTGCCGCATGACTTGCATACCGCGCTCATGGCACTCTCGCGGCCGTTTCAATAGCTTGATATTGTCGCGTGGCCGTGACGTGGACGAAGGCAGGAGTCGGCTTCTCCAAGATGAAACTTTATTTGGCCGAACTTGTGGGCGGAAAACAGAAAGTCAAACTAAAGCAAGCAATGCGCGCTGTGCACTGAAAGCGGTGAACAGAGCCTCGGCCGTCGATAATTTGATCGCGGCAACGCGCGTCGGCATTTATACACGCGGTGTCGAACGTTCGAGCGTTATCGCTGGTGGCCAACTTTCTTCGAGAATAACCTAAGCTGTTCGCGTTTGCGCGCTCAAGCGTAACACATGATCCGAACATTATCTAGAATGCTCTAAGACATTCAGGCGCAGATTGCGCAAGGCAGTATGTAAGTGTGCAGTACGCCGGCAACATAAAACATAGAAAGGAACTTGTGTGCCAATGTACACTAAATTTGGTATTGCATGACCTGATTCTATGACGAACATAAATGAGAAGTGGTAATATGGAAATCATGACATATCATGTACAACATGACTTGCATGCCACGCTCATGGCACGCTCGCGTTTATTTCACCAGCTTGATATACATCACATTTGGTATTGCGTGACGTGACTGTATGACGAACATAAATTACAAGTGGTAATATGGTAATCATGGCATGTTAGGAGGAACATAATTTACATGCCACGCTCGCGGTACGCTTAGGGCCATTTCGCTTGCTTGATATAAGCCTAAAAGTTCGGTATTGCATGGCGTGACTGTATCAAAAACATAAATGGCAATTGGTAAAATAAAAATCATGATATGTCATACACAGCATGACCTGCATAACTTGCTCATGGCGCGCTCGCGGCTGTTTCGCCAGCTTTATATACACCAAGATTGATATTGCGTGACGTGACTGTGTGACGAACATTAATGGCAGGTGGAAACATGAAAATGAGCACATGCATATAATGTACAACGTGATTTACATGCCACGCTCATGGTGTAGTTGCGTCCAGTTCGCTAGCTTGATATACACAATAATTGGCATTGCGCGACGTGACTGTATGACGAGCATAAATGACAGTCTCTAACATATAAATCAAGGCATGCATGTTGTGTACCGCATGATTTCCTCTTTGCTGGCTGCTTTGCACTACATCGATTCCTACAATGCGTGGGAACTGCCGTTTTTTTCGCTTTAACTCTACAGGAAGTTTTTTTATTACATTTGCCATATTATGTAAGCAACTTGAACAGAACAGAAAGCTGATTTGCCACCAGAATAAACCAAACATTAATACGAAGCTACTGCATTAGAATGGTGTAAGTATACTCAATAGTTTTCATTTTTTGGCAGTTTCTTTGTGACAATTATAACAAAAATTTGTTGCTTTGCTAAAAAAATGCAAAAAATGTCAGCGCTTGAAATACAATTGTAGTTCTAGTTACGATGACGAATAAAACGATACAACTCGGAACGCTTTACATGTGGTAGTTCAAGGGGAAATGGGCCTTTAAGAACATGCGTGATGAGATATTTCTGCTTGCAATCGTGCTTGCAATCATCTCCTGTGTTAACTCCAACTGATTGTTCCGAGTCAGTTTGGTGCAATATCCAATTTAAAACAGGACATTCACTGACAGTCGGTTCTTTTTACCTTTCCCCTGCTAACACATCGCCTGAGTCCTTCATTTCCCTTTCCGAGGTTCTTTCTACAATAAACAATGACTATCTGATAGGCGGTGATTTTAATATGCGTGATGTGATGTGGGTTGACAATAAACGAGTCCTTGGTAATTCATCTGCTCTGTCTATGGCATTTCGTGAGGCAATCGCTGTGAATGACATGTATCAGTTTGTTACTCAAGCTACTAGGTATAACAATAATAGCTCTTCTGTATTGGATCTGCTTTTTTCGAACCAGCCATCGCTTGTGTCTGATAACAGCTTAATTCCTGCTATTGATGACCATGACTGTATTGTGGCCCATGTTCAGATCGTTCCCTTCTCAAGTGCGCACGATCGGCTGAGGAAGGTATATTAATATGATAATGGAAATTATGCTTCGTTATCAAATGTACTTGCCGTACTCCTGCAGGAATTCAGTCATTTAGATCAGTCCGCAGATTGCAACGCCTTATGGGATACATTTTGCTCCACACTAAAGCAGTTGCTTGACAAACATGTTCCAAGTAAACAGTTGTCTGCCAAAAAACGTAGGGAATAAGCCTTGGGTTACTCTGGAAGTCAAGCGAATGATTAAGAAGAGACGTCATCTCCTTAATGCATACAGAAAGCAGCGCAACCCTGCCGTCATTGTTGTGCTAAAATCGCTTGGGAAAGATATAAAAATAAAAAACAAGATTGCCAAGGAAAAATACTTCCTAGCAATAGGCCCAAAGTTACAAAATAAGCGGAAAGAAATGTGAAAGTGTTTAAAATCAATTAGCAGAGAATCAGTGGGCATGCCGAGCCTAAACAACGGCGGTGTACTTCTAACTGAAGACATCGATAAAGCTTCTTCCTTCAATCGCTATTTCCAGTCTTCTTTCACACACCCTTGTCACAGTGAATTACCGCCTATTCCCGACAATGTATTTGAACCTATGCCGGAGCTGTTCATAACATATGGTGGTATACTTAACTTACTTAACAATATAAATGCTTCTTCTGCAAGTGGCCCTGACGGTATACCGTCTTATGTGTTAAGGGCTTGTTCCGATATAACTGCCCACTACCTTGTTATAATCTTTCAGAAATCATTGCGTACTTCTTGCTTACCCAGGGAATGGGAAGTTGCGAACGTGGTTCCGATCGATAAAAGTGGCCCAGAAAATATTGTCTCCAACATTAGGCTAATTTCTCTGACGAGTGTATGTAGTAAAACAATGGAGCATATACTTTACAGTGCCGTTATAAAACATCTAGAAAATAACAACTTTTTCACCGAATTTCAGCATGGCTTTAGATCTGGTCTTTCTTGTTCAACACAGCTCGTAGAATTTAGCCATGATCTTTTTCATTCATTTGACCTTGGTGTTCAAACTGACTGTGTGTTCCTAGATTTTAGGAAAGCATTTGATTCCGTCCCCGATGTTTTGCTGTTACATTAACTCTCATCGCTCGGTATTACTCCTTAGAGCTGTGCACGGGCCTAATTTTCAAGCCCGAGCCCGGCCCGGGCCCACTGACTGCGTCGAAGGCCCGTCCGGCCCGGCCCGACGTACAAAAATACAAACCCGGGCCCGGTCCGGCCCGACACCATCAAAGTTTGCTGCGGAGACAAGATATCACTTTTTTATCATCTGGCATTTTATTCAACATATCAAAGTTAAACATATGCAAACGACACATGTTAGTTTGTATACAAAGATTACAAATTTTGTAAAACTAACAAGCTGTGCAGTGATTCGGACATCATTGAAGTGCGGCGCTCCTGCATCACATATCCCGTCGAACTGAAGTTCCGTCCGCTGCTCGCACTGGTAGCCGGAATCGCGAATATTTTTTTTTTCGCAAGCATAACAAGCTTGGAATAATGAGACTCCTTGTTCTTCCAGAAGTTTAGTATCTCTAACGCAGGTCAGAAGGATAATTTCATGGATAAAAAAGTCACAGTTTCGCCACAAGGCGAAGCAATGAATGCGATAGCAACAAACTGGAATGTCAAGCGACGAATAAAAAGCAGGTCGAACCGTGCAGCGCGCTGCTCACTCACACATGACGCACGGAAACAACACGCACAGGACGAGAGAGAACTAACAACGTTCACAGCTCGACACTTAACGCGCTGCTCAAACAAAAACGACGCACTAAACGTATTCACAGGTACAGACGAGCGTGAACTAACAAGTGTCACAGTTGTTACTTCGCTGTGTTTGGAAAGCGTGTTCTTTACGCAAACGGGCGGACTGCCGTGAGCGAAGTGACCTTCGTGTGCTCGGTGGCTACAACGCAATCGTTCCGGCGAACGCCCAATTCTCCCCCCTCCCCCAGAGAGATAAGCGCACGCTAGGGCGTCTACCCCCCATGGAGCAAACTGCGCGAGCGAGTGTGAGGACGATGAGTGCCTGCGCGCGGGCGTCGCGACGAGCGGCGCGGGCACCGAGCTAAGTTCCGCCGAGCGCGGCCTTTGCGCCATCTCGCTGATAATGCTGAAAACACGCTAAAAACTCGCTGTATATAAATCGCTCGCCGTTTGAACGTTGACGGACGTTCGCCTTCGTGGCTGAATGGTTAGCGCCGCGCGCTGCAGAGCGAGAGGTCCCTGGTTCGATGCCGCGCGTCGGAGTCATTTTTCTGAATTATTTTTCTTTGAGCTTTTATAAATATATAGATACATATACATATACGGGGGATAACGGCGGCGGCAACGGCGACGCCGACGGCGGCACCCAGCCGAGAGTGTCCATATAATTGCTATCGCAATAATAATCACAAAGGTGATCAGTGGGTTCATCGTTAAAGAAAACAATTCCGGCACAGCGTCTATATATTTGATTTGATGCGGGCTTTGCACCTCGCCCGGCCCAACCGATGCCCGAGATTAGTAGCCCGAGCCCGGCCCGGGCCCGAGATGGGAAGACCTCCGCATACCCGAACCCGGCCCGCGGGCCGGGCCGGGCTCGGGCTACCCGGAGCCCGTGCACACCTCTATTACTCCTGCGTTGGTTGATTGGATTAAGTGTTATCTACAAGATCGCATGCAACCTGTCGTAATTAATTGCTCCTAATCTGAATATGTTGCTGTTACTTCGGGAGTCCCTCAGGGATCTGTTTTGGGGCCTCTGCTGTTTCTAGTGTTATTGCTCAGGATGCTTCATGCAAAGTGCGTCTGTATGCGGATGACTGTGTGATTTACCATTGCATTCGATCTGTTTCTGACCATGAGTACTTGCAACGCAATTTAGATAATATCATGCACTGGTGTGTTAGGTGGCGTATGTCTCTGAACCCTAGTAAGTGTCAGTGCGTCTCCTTCACTCGTAAACATGATCCCTACCTGTTTGATTACACATTAGACACCGTGCCGCTAGCGCGAGTAGCTGATTATAAATACCTTGGTGTTCAATTTTCATCAAATCTCACTTGGACTAAGCACGTTGAGTATGTCACAGCGAGATCCTGTAGAATGTTAAATTTTGTTAAACGAAACTTCCGCTTAGCTCCTCCCAAAATCAGAGAATTAATTTATATTTCGAACGTCAGACCTATATTACAGTATGCCTGCGCGGCTTGGGACCCGCAAAGTAAAACCCTTTGTAATATGATCGAGATGGTACAAAACCGCGCAGCCCGTTTTGTCAGTGGCAACTATGACTTCACTTTTAGTGTAACTGCACTAAAGGATAGGTTGGGGTGGGAATTACTAAGCACACGTAGGAAAAAAACATTAGATTAGAAATGCTTTTCAAAATTTTTCATGGCATGGTTAAAATACACATAGAATCTTACATTTTACCTCCCCATTTCTTATCTCACCGAACTGACCACTCTCTAAAAATAAGAGAAAGTTTTTGAAGAACAAACGTCTCCCAACACTCGTTTTTTCCGCGCACCATCTCCCAGTGGAATCAGCTTCCACAGGAGATTGTTGACTGTCGCTCTAAAACATCGTTCAGAGACATACTGTTACACTCATAGCTACATCTTTTCTGTTTTTGTGTTAATCTTGTTTTCATAATTATACTTCTTATGTAAGCATATGTTATCCTGTATATTCCCCCCTGCAATATAGCCTTCGGGCGCTGCAAGGTACTTCGAATAAATAAATAAATAAAAAGAAGCCGTAGAATACATGGGAAGTAAGGGGCCTACCCTGTGTTTTAAATGTGAAGCATCTTATGGCGAAGCTTAATCCGGTGGTGGTGGTGGTGGTGGTGGTGTGCCTCGAGGCCTCACTTACTGCGCATGCGCAAACCCTTTCAAAAAAATAAAATAAAAAACCTCCTCTCCCCCTCTCTCTCCTCTAGGCATCCCTCAACGCGGCAACCACACCCTCACTGCGCATGCGCCTCCCCTCCTCTCTCCCCTCCTACGCTCCTCCCTCTCTCCTCTAGGCATCCCTCCCCCGCGCTCCCACTGCACATGCGCGTCCCCCCCCTTTCTCTCCTCTAATACGCTCCCCCCCTCTCTCCTCTAGGCATCCCTGCCCACAGCGTCCACACCCCCCACTGCGCATACGCGTCCCCCCCCCCCTCTCTCTCTTCTCTTACGCTACCCCCTCTCTCGCCTCGCGACGCCGACGCAGGCAGCGTCTGCTAGCGAGTTCCTTGGTTGAAAAAACCGACTGCTCGCGCTGCACAACCTGTTCACTGTCCATCCCGTATATATGGCAATGGATCTTGACCTCCAAGGTGGTGCCGGTGGGAGATTTGTTCTGTGCGTTGTTGAACAATCAAAATTCGCAGCGTGCGCGTTAACTAAAAGCCGACTGCGGGTCTCTGTGTCCAGTCGGAGTCTTCTGTCTCTCATTGTCCATTAGCAGCGATTGGCATGTTCCAGTAGGAAACACCGCTCCATCACTGCGTGCTTTGCGCCTCCTCAGTTTTCTCTCCTGCGCAACGCTGCGATAGCGCCAGCGTCAACGCCACCGCCAGTGTAAGCGTTAGCGCTCGCTGCTTCACATCTACACATGGTTCCCTTTAGCGGGAGATGGTGTAATTTTTTAAGGAATACATCAATGCACACGAACGACGACGAGCGCGTTCCACTAACTGACACCACAGTCAGGGATTATGGTTGTCTCCAGGGTTTTTTAAATTCTATAAATAAATATATGTAGTTTCTCGACAGGTATGCCCCAGGAAGTGCCTCAAAGGTTGCTTAATGAGCAGTTTCTGTAGACCTTGTAAACGAATGATGCAAGATATATCACTGCCAAATAGAACAACTCAGAATTCAACTTCGTGCTGCTCTTCTGTCAATCAATGCTGACAAAATAAAATATCATAGCTCTTCGACAACACAAGAAAAAATTTTGGAATACGCTAGATATGCAACACGATAGCTTTATCGGACCCCATGCACTTCGTCTACTCAATAAATTGACATGGTTCGCATCTCGGTGTACACGTCATTCACGCATGAGGAGGGGGGACACTGTGAAAAGAGAAGCGTCTGTGCCCGTACATTGTCTGATGTAAAATCTCCTAAGGTGTCCACTGGAAGTACAGTTGGGAAGTACCCACTAGGCCATAATTCATCGTTTCGCAATTTAGCGAAGCACCCACTACGCGTCAGTAAGATAATAAGTGCACCTACGGAGCTGCGTGCATTCTTGACGCTGTCGCTGCTGTTGTTAATAATGAATTATAGCCGAGCGCTATTCTAACGTCTTAGCAGATTTCAACCACTCACACGTTTCGCATATCACATGGGTTGACGCCTGCTGGAATTATGCGCTTCTGCTAAGCGATAATAGGTCTGATAACTTGACACTTTTATATCGAGTGCATCGTGTCTTCCTGCGAAGGAGTGTCGAAGACTCTCCATGCTATGTTGCAGATTACTTGGGTGTCATGCAGGATGCCTGACTTCTATTCCGCCTCGAGCCACCATTTTTGCTTCCGCACCCATCGGGCTATTTCGTCCTCAGAAAACGGCGACGACACCGACTTCAGAGCGTCCGCGACACGGGCTGTTTAATTCTATCGCGTTAAAATATGCATGCAAACCGTAGCGGAGTGCGCTGCGCTTGCCTCATTTCGCGTCTACAATGTCTGTGTGGTTCTTGGACAAAAGCTGGCCTATTTTATCGTATGATCCTCAGGGATATTCGGGACATCTAAAAAGTAAATAATTAATGACGCAAAATATTAGTTCCTTGTGACACAGACACCTGCCTTTTTTTTAAGGAAATATTTTCTAGGACCGATTAGTCTTACCGATTGCAGCAGTCAACATCAGACGGATCCCCGTTCCGAGAAAGCCGATCATGTCTGACCACATAGATGTAGAAAAAAAAGTAATGCGATAAAGTATCTGTAATTGCTGCGACACTTTCGTGTTACAAGAACAATGACAAGTTAGCACAGTCTATTTTGCTCACGTGCTTTCAAAAACGCTTAAAAATCAGAGCCAACTCAAATTTTTACAAAGTTTCTAACAGGTAGGGATTCTGTGTCTATATATGCAAGAAATACTTCAGATATATCACCGATATTCGAATGATATAAGTAACATACACTCTATTTGTGCTCTGAAAATGTATTTAAAATAACGACGAAGGCGCCTGGGAAGAATAAACCAATTTGTTAAACTTGTTACAACTGCCACACGCTCGCTTAGACTGGTATCTAACGCAGTTGAACACGCAATGAAACATTTTCAAGAAAGGAAACATGTTCTTTATAAAGTTATTTTCCAAATGGCGTGTTGAAGAAAGTGCTTCGGTCTAGAACCCACAGTTATATCAAGTAATTGTTAAATAACATCACAATGTGCTGTTCAAAAGGGGTTGGCTTACCGCTCAATCATTCGCTACAAACACTGTGCCAGCTGAAAGACCCAGCGCTTACTGAAAACGCAAATACACGCTACGATGTTTAAATGTTGTAGAAGGAATTCTGATTAATCAAAACAACATGTTTTGATGTCAGAGCGCACGTGGCTGCAAATGTAATTTTGATAGCGGAGAACAAATGCACGCGACCTATTTAAAGAATTTATACCATCAGGTATGCGGAAATTACATTTCAACCTTTATCAGCGATATGACTGACAGTGAAGGCTAAAACGTAACCGGTATAGGCGTAGCGTTATCAAGCCTGTTTATCTGTTCCGCGACCCTTATCTCTATGCAGCTGTGAAGAATGTTACTTTTGCAGCTGCGTCAAACACCATCCTTGACGGCACGCATGATGACTAAAAAAGGCTCTGTTTGGGTCGTGTGGTGGTGGTGGGAATTAGGGGAAGTTAAAATCCATATAATCGCAATCTGCGACTACGTTGAAAAACGTGAAGGTTAACGTTCTGTGTTCGGTACTGTCATCGGCCATGTGCAATTTGTACAAACACTGTACATGTGCACAGTGTTTGTAGCGAACGAGAGGGTAAATGCCCAGCAACCATGGTCGGCGCTGTAATTGCAGACCGTATTAGTATTAACTTAATTCAGCAACTAAATTCTGCAACGCGAATTTGAAATGTGTAAGCATTCAATACTTACTCAGCGACAAACTGTCCGTCCCCCCTGTCACGTATTCCGTCCTTCGCTATTAAGAAATAAATCTACGAAAATAAAAAAAAAGACATGAAATTTTTTTGGTGGCGCTGAGAATTGAAACCGGGAACCCAGGCTCTGAACGCAAGCGCCTTGATTCATGGTGTAGACAAATTTAACAAGTAATATTTATTTGAACCTGGCAAGTAAGTGAAAGAGGTACCAGCCAAACAACAGTTGTCACGACACATAATCAAAACACTCCATACAATGAATGAATTCGGCGAACTAGCGTGTTTGAAGCCCAGCAAAAAAAAAAAAAAAGAATTGAAGGACACTTTGTACATTCCAAAGTGTGTTCGGCGAAAGCGTGTGGCCATTCCACTGATTATGTCATGTCATTTTTCTTTTACACTCTCAGTGGGATAAGACACAAACCGAATGGTTGCGTGTTTTCTTCTTCAATTTTTTACCGCGAATCGCAGCGAGACGTGAGACTCATCTTCCTCCGTTCGCATGCGTTAGTATTTTCTCGCGCTTTGCGCATCGTGCAAACGCCATCCGCGTTCCAGCTCTTAAATTGACGGACCCTTTGTAAATTGGAAAGTGTATTCCGTGAACGCCTGGGTCCATTGAGACGGCGTCGGTCAGAATGATTGCAAACTCTGGGAACAGCGACGCTACGCAAGCAAAGCGCGAGCGCTATAGAGTCCGACGCGACCGGCGTCCGTCTGCGCATCCCGGCGGCCACCTGGCTCCGTGCCAGAGCTCGGATGGACAGACGGACGAACAGAGACACAGACGGACGGACAGACGGACGGACGGACGCCGGACGGAGGTCGGACGGACACCGGACGGACACCGGGCGGACGTGAGCATGAGACATTAAAGGCTTTCGCCGTAAAGTTTACACCATCTCCCGCTAAAGGGAACCATGTGTAGATGCGAAGCAGCGGGCGCTAACGCTTACACTGGAGGCGGCGTTGACACTGGCGCTCATCGCAGCGTTGCACAGGAGAGAAACCTGGGGGGCGCAAAGGACGCAGTGATGGACCGGTGTTTCCTACTGGAACATCCCAATCGCTTCTAATGGGCAATGAGGGACAGAAGACTCCGACTGGACACAGAGACCCGCAGTCCGCTTTTAGTTATAGCGCACGTTGCGAATTTTTTA
Organism: Rhipicephalus appendiculatus; assembly: GCA_030522465.1. Classification (NCBI taxonomy): domain Eukaryota; kingdom Metazoa; phylum Arthropoda; class Arachnida; order Ixodida; family Ixodidae; genus Rhipicephalus; species Rhipicephalus appendiculatus. The sequence goes on along the minus strand of JALIZH010023809.1, from coordinate 17,980 downwards.
TCGTTCGACAACGCACAGGAGAAATCTCCCACCGGCAACACCTTGCAGGTCAGGATCCATTGCCATATATACGGGGTGGCCAGTGAACGGTTGTGCAGCGCGAGCAGTCGGTTTTTTCAACCAAGAAACTCGCTAGCAGACGCTGCCTGCGTTGGCGTCGCGAGGCGAGAGAGGGTGGAGCGTAGGAGAGGGGAAGACGCGCATGCGCAGTGAGGGTGTGGCCTCCGCGGGGAGGGATGCCTAGAGGAGAGAGAGGTTGAGAGGAGGTTTTTTATATTTATTTTTTTAATGGGTTGGCGCATGCGCAGTGGGGGGTGTGGACGGATGGACGGACGGACGCCGGACGGACACGGGACGGATGGACACCGGACGGACGTGAGCATGAGACATTAAAGGCTTTCGCCTTAACATTTACCGGGGCTACGCTCTTATGCTTGCAGAACCCAAATATATATGGTCATTATGGAAAAGATTTGAGCGCAAAAAAAGGACGGGACACAAGACAAGAAGACGACTACACGAGCGCTATATATGGTCACTACAGGTTCATTACACCCCGGTGGAAAATGGATGTCTGTGGAGAATACCTCGTGCGAAGTATTTGTTGAACATCGTGTAATTGGGCCAAAACACGTTCCTAGGACAAGGTGCAAGGACGGCGTGGAAGATTGCACACGTAGCTAAAGTGTTGCTATTCGATAAAATGACCCCAAACACGAATTTTCGTGGGCCAAGGGATTGGCCTCCTCATGGGGCAGTCCACACGTTGTCAAGTGGTCGAAAGAAGATAAAAGACGTCATGTCGATGCAGGCGAAACAAGCGCAGTACGGAATGCTGTAACTAACAATTACATTTTAAGGGGCACCCATTTCCAGGGGAACTCCCCAAGGAGATTCTACGTCATTTGTTTTTATTGCGATAGCAATTATATGGAAACTCTCAGCTGGTTGCTGCCGTCGCCGAAAACAAGTCAGTAGAAAAAAATCCGAGGCACCCGACCGGTGATTCGAACCAGCGACCCCGCGCTCCGCAGCGCGCTGCGTTAAACCACTCAGCCAGACGCCACGTGCGCCGGCATGCTAACAGCAAGCTACTTATAGACACCATTTACCGCTGGCGGTATACAAATCTCACGGGAGCTTGAGCATGTTTTCCGTCGCCTAACGCTCCTACAATTTCTTTGAATTTGAAAACTATAATCTCTCCTTGAGACGCGCACAAAAAATGGGCCCGTTTCTGTACACCACCCCCCCCCCCCTTGAGTCAGACGCCACCGCGTGGCAGGAGACACAGAGGGGTCATTCTGCGCCCCGCACTAAATATCTAAGAGCGACGGGTTCTGCGTTGTCGACACTTGCAGCGCGTTTCCCAAACAGAAAGGCGTAACAACTGTGATAGTTAGTTCACGCTTGTCCTGTGTCCTGCGTCCTTCTCGAGCGTCCTGCTTTGTGCTTCATCGGGACGATGCAAGTATCGAGCTCCTTGGCGACCTGCGTCTGACATTCCAACTTCTGGCTATCGCATTCATTGCTTCGACCATGCGGTGAAACTGTGACTTTTTTAGTGAGCGAAAGAAAACAAGGTACATTACGAAACTTAGACGGATCAGTATTTAATGTTGCCAATATGTATGGCCATCTCTCTGGGCAATGCAGCCTTAAAAGCGCAATTATTTTAGACATGAAAGCCATGGTGATTAGCGCAACGAGACAGGACAACAGGAAAAAACAGACGAGCACAGGAGAACTGCTCATGTTGTCCTGTGTCGTTGCTCTAATCGCAATGGCTTTCTATGTCCAAACACCAACTCGCCCAACAGTCAACTATTTTAAAGCATTTACTTTAATACGCGTTGTAGCCATAGGCCTGAGCAGGGTTCCCCTTCAGGCGGGGGAGGGTGGGGGTTGATGGTTGGTCGCAGAGCCCCCCCCCCCCCCCCCCCCTTATTAAGTCAATGTGTAGAACAGGCTTCGCGCCTCCACCTCTTAGGTAACTAGAGAGGCGGCCTCTTTCCCCCTGACCCCCCACCCCCCCCCCCCCCCCCACCCCACCCCCCCGCCGTTCACACTCTATGGTCCCAGGAGTACAATCATACTTTCAAAACTTCCCAATGTATGTTCGCTTTGGGGGAGAAATTCAGCTTTCAAAATTTATTTCTTATGAATATTTGTTAATAGTCCAGATATTACAGTAGTTTGTTTTTGGCTGTACTAATATAGTAGTTTCTTGTTGGCTGTACTTTTTTTGGTGACAGCATCAAAAAAGTGTGCAGCAGCAAAGGTGTGCATGTTGCCTTATGTGCGCATATTGAGTATACTTAACAAATTGGCATAAGATGAACTATGGTGTACTTGGCATTTTGCAACTATACTTGCAGTAGGAATTCTCTAGGATTGTTTCAAACAGTGAGTGTTAAGCGCACAGAGGATCCTTCACTTGCGGTGCGGTTGCGATGATCACCGAGAGCGAAGAGAAGCTACCGAGTGGGAAGGGGATGTGAACGGTCTGTGATTACGCTATCACGCTGTTCTCTTGAAGGCGAAGCTCAAGTCACCGTCTAACTTTTTTTTCTATTTTTTAAAGGTCGATCACTTACTGGTGTCGAAGAAAAGAGGCTAAGAATGATAATTGGCCTAAAGTTACAATCGTCATTTGCGTACTATTCTTTTTGCGAGATAACACAGAGCCTTGCCATCTGTTTGTGTGAAAACAAGGTAAGCTTCTGAATGCATAGCTCATAAACTTGGCATGGAGTTCCTAAACCAACTCGGCGCAGTAATAGATTGAATATAGTGATAACTCCATCCTGAAACAATGCGACGAGGCTGATTGTGAACCTAACTTACCTTGCCTTAAATGTTTCTCGAGTAATAAGTCATCATGCCGTCTCTTTAGCGTCATGATTCTAGCCGGCACCGAAACACCTTTAGAGATAAGTGGCGTCATCACTAATAACCAGCACCTCATGCTTGATTGTCACTTCTGCATCCCGAGATGAATCACTTCACTGCATGAAAGAAAAATAAATGTAATGGTGACGAACATCAACCTGCTTCCTCACCTATGAGAGGTGGCGCCGCGTTGCGTGGCTGTGCCGAGTGGATCGTCTTTGGACGATACGAGGCTTGTAACAAGGTTTAGATAACAAACATTTGGTCGTCTCAGCAAGCTTTCCGGCCTCCACCGCATCGTGGCTGCATACGCTAGGAAAACGCTGTAATTTACCCCAAACAGTGACAGGAAATACTGTAGTCCACATATCCCACTGCAGTTTGATGTGGTGCGCTTTTCCCTTGGAAACATGCAATATCTGTCTCGCGCCCCTACTTTAATTTGATGTGCCGGATTTCACCCACACAAATGGTTAGTGCCACCTGAAGCTGCCCACGAAGAAATATTTCGGAAGCTTCGCGGTGTTTTCAGATTGCTCTTTTAAGATTACGCGAAGGACATGCGCAACCGAGTTTATTCTACAGCTTGCGCGGGCAACAGAATTAACGCTGGTAGGTTCTATTACTGGTGGGCAAGGCGGCACAGCGCATGCAATGTCACCTAATTGCCTTCTGTTCCTTGAACAGGTTGTGTACTACTGATCACGGCTACAAGAATAATGATCGCTTTGTCATTGTGCTGCCCTGCCCAAAAGTGATTTTTTATGGCTTTGCATCATTGTGTCTATCTCTTTCCGGCGATGTTGAAGTGAACCCCGGTCTAGAAGAGAAAACAATGTCAAAGGAGTTGTGCGATGGGCAAAAGCCGATACAAGCCGATCTAGAAAGCTTGCGCCAATGGGTTTGTGCGTCACTGCGCCAATAGGTTTCTACCAATGAGAATGAAGAAAAAAAATAAACAGAATTCATGGATAACGCGCGAAATCATACATTTACCTAAAACGGAAAGTTAGCTGTCGAAGAAAAATATAAGTAGCCATCACAATAAAATCTTGGCATTAACATTGCAATTCCCACGAAGCTGACACCTCGTGGAAAAAAAAGAAACCTTCTATGATGAGACATTGGCTAGTTTTATGAAGGTCGTTCTACACCGCTTCTGGCGCAGTTTGTCACTGGATAACGAAAGTCACAGGGACATTGACGTTTATGATGAACTTGTGATGGACTACTCTCATACTGCAACTTGTTTTGATGATTTCTTCAATCTGTCTTTATTGATAACACTCCAGATGGTTTTAAGTGTGAAGCATTTTGTTTGCGTACTGCAGACACTTTGAGCGTTTCTATCTATCTATCTATCTATCTATCTATCTATCTATCTATCTATCTATCTATCTATCTATCTATCTATCTATCTATCTATCTATCTATCTATCTATCTATCTATCTATCTATCTATCTATCTATCTATCTATCTATCCGCCTTCATCTGTGTGCTCTCGTAATCATCTCCTTAAATTGGGGTTGACCAAAATTGGTATGGGAGGGTAAGAGTGTTTGACAATTATGACTATCTGCTCATGACAAGAGTAATGTGAAAATTCCGTCGCGCATGACATCAAACCCTTTCCTATAGACACGTGTGGCACATACCCGCATACCAAGGGCCGCGGTATGCGGTTATGCGCCACAGTTGTTTGACAGTTTATATCTACCGAGGAACGCCGAGAACAGACATTCGTAATTTGAATGTGAGAGCGTTAAGAAAAAAGCGAAATAGGCAGCGTTGTCCCGACGAATTCAAACAATGTATGTTATGGTCCCAGCAGGAATGGAACCCAAACATTCTGCGTGGCAATCAGGTATTCTACCACACAGCGACGCCAGGTCTCGGAACTCCTTTGGAAAAAGGCCACATGCAGGCGTAATATTGGTGAAACGTCAATTGTGGTTGCAGTGCTACCCATCTGATTTAATAAACATTACATATGTACTCCAATGATACAGGCGTCACGTCGGGTTAGCGTCAATTGTAGTTATGCGTCATCCATTGAAGCTGGTCTACGTAGCACTATCCAGGGCTATATCCTTGCAAGCACAAGCGCTATATTTCAGCTTACCGCTTCTGGTGTTGGTAATACCCATGTTGCTCTGGGAATCGTTACGCAACTGTAAACAACTGGTTGTCTAAAACATATGCGACTGTTCAACATACATGTGTGGGCGTATAACATTTGTACACATGTTTAGCTTCATTTCGGAACGTGTCGCTCCACAAAAAAGCTACACCACAGTCACCTTCCCTACGCATGCTTCGCATGAAATCGAATCAAATATGTCATCTATGTACCTTCGGTACTAAATGACATATTTGTAATATGGGGACATGGCCGGGATAATCTAGCTAAATTCACATCATTCTTAACTCCGTTCATCCAACAATAAACTTCACCTCCGATACCTCGGCTGAGCGCATCAACTTTCTAGACGCGACCATATATCTTGAAAATGGCATACTAACGAGAACTCTGTCAAAACAACCATTTGACAAGCAACAATACCTTGATTATACAAGTCACCACCCGAGACACTGTAAACAGGTATTTTCAAGAGTCAGGCAACAAGGTTAAGCCACATATGCAAAGAAAACGAGGATTACGTAAGGAGACTTACCACGCTAAAAGGAACACTATCAAACAGAAACCATCCTAACACATTTCTTGACAAAGCTTGTACGGATGCACTGAAACTAGACCGCACTGAGGCACAACAACAGCTCTTCTGACTACAAAGTTTTCTAATGCACTTACAAACATTGACAACATCCTCACTAAATACTAAACGATTCTAATAACCAACCAGAGATTTAGGAATATCTTTCCCCAACCGCCTAATGTCACCTACAGACGCAACAATAATTATAAAGACATGCTCGTTTACGAAAAACTCAAAGCAAAGACAAGGACAACATATGGTCCCTGTGAACGCTCCAGATGCTCCACTTGGAAACATATGCAGCCGGCTACCAGCGTAAAAAGCACAGCATTGGACTACATTCACAAGGTCACATCGAGTTTCACCTGCACTTCAAACAACCTAGTATGCTGTCTTGCGTGTACCACCTGTAAAAAAACAATATATAGGCGAAACTGGACAGCCAAATCATGTAAGGCTGAACGACCACCGTGCAGACAGCAGCCACAATTTACCGAAAGCAGTAGCCGGCCACTTGAATCAACAGGACCACAATTTCGACCAAGCCAAGTTTTACATTCCACAAACAAATGACAAATTTCCGGTCAACATGAGAAAGAAAATACATGGAATCGTATTTGATTCACAAATTTAAATCCCTACATCCATCAGCAATCAATGTAGCACATCGCAATTTCGAAGCACTAAAAGCCTTAGCATAATTACTGTGATCTTGGGAGACATAAAATACGCTCAACCTTCAAATAACCATAACCAGTATTACATAAAATTGCTTCTAGCCTACATATCATACGATTAATCTTCTCTTTAAATTTTATTGCAATAGCAATTATATGGACACTCTCAGTTTATTTTTTTCGTCGCCGTTGCCGCCGCCGTCATGCCCTGGATATGTATGTATATATATAAAAAGGCACAAAGAAAAATAAATCAGAAGAAAAAATTCCAAGGCACCCGACAGGGGATTCGAACCGGCGACCCCTCGCTCCGCAGCGCGCTGCGTTAACCACTCAGCCACGTGCCATGCACGCACTGGTGTAAGAAGAAGCTATTTATAGAGACCATTTACCGCTGGCGGTATGCAGATCTTGGAGAAGATTGAATTTGTTTTCTATCACGCAACGCTCCTACATCTTTCTGCAATTTTAAAATTGCCCTTGAGATGCGCACGAAAAAGGGGCCCTTTTCTGTACCCACTCGCGAAGTGGAACGAAAAAAAAATCCACGCATATTCATTAAGTCAATGATAATGAATTGGGTGAAGCACGGCGATCGTTCGATTTTTTTTCGTCAACGTGTTGTCAAACCACAGGTGATTGCACACTTTAGCAGCTGTGCCCGAAGCTCCGTTCGAGGAAATCACGCTTGAACCGTGCGTCGGCGCCTCCCATCTCCGGTAGGCAACGCCTCAGGCGTTCAGCCACACCTCGCTGCGCCCTGAGGTAACTTGTCGGCGTTGTCGCCTGGTCAACGGTAACGCTTCTGGCTTTTAGACGCTGCTTCCCGCGCCCTCAGCTCCGGGTCCGCTTGGCATTTTTGTCGTTTTGCCGCCGCTTCCCGAGCCTTGCTTCCGGGGTATCTTGTCGTCGGCGTACCCGTTGAGCCGCTGCTTGCTGCGCTCTCACTTCTGGGGTAGCTCGCCGTCTGCGTCGACATTGCCTTTCGCGGGCGAGAGTGCGTTCACGTTCATGCATGGGAGAAAGAGAATGTGTAGTCTGTAACACGCTTATATTTATCACTGCAGCGCCCTCTCGTGTGTTTTTGTCACAGATGTTTATTTTTTTTCAGTTCCATGTGTTTTTTTCGGTTTCAGCGCGCCCTCTCGTGCATTTTCTTTCACAGGTGTTTTTTTTTCTTCGATTTTGGTGTGTCCTCTCGTGTATGTTGTTATCCAGAAATACTTTTTTTTTCAATTTTGGTTTCGGTTTTGTGTAGCGTGACAGATGCGGACGTTAACAAGGCTAGGCCCTAAGGAGCTTCGCCCCTAACAAAAGAACACCAAGCACACCTGCCCACACCTTGTGTCAGACGCCACAGCGTGGCAGCAGACGCAGTGGGGTCATTCCGCGCGCCGCACTTTAAAAGCAGAAGAAATATCTAAGAGCATCGGGTTCTGCCTTCTCGACACTTGCAGCGCGTTGCTCAAACAGAAAGGCGTAACAACTGTGACAGTTGTTAGTTCACGCTTGTCCTGTGTATACGTGCGTTTCCTTTTCGAGCGTTCTTCTTTGTGCTTCAGCGGGGATCGCAAGCATCGAGCTGCTCGCCGACCTTCGTGTGGCATTCCAATATCTTTCTATCGCATTAATTGCTTCGCCTTTGCGGCGAAATTGACTTTTTTTTTTAATTTTACATTAGATGGGTATGTATGTGTCTATATATTATTATGAAGATTTCATTTTTTAGAACCTTCTAACCACTGCTTCTTTTCCTCTTTCCCCGCTTCTAAAACTACTTCTACCCCGCATTGTCAAAGTTTTTGGCAACCCAGGAAGTTCTCCGCCTCTTATTTCGTTTGTTTACCGCACCGTCCCCCCGCCCCCCCCTTTTTTTTTTCTTTTTTTCATTTTTTTTTCGTTTCCCATTTACTTTCATTTTTTTTCGATTTTCATTTTCCTTAGCCGACATGCCGACCAATTCTTGAGGCAATTCCCCTGAGCGGTCCACCTACAGTGACACTTGACGCATGTGTTTGCCAATGACTTCCCCCCAATAAACACGTGCTTCAGACACCTCTTCCAGAATCACTTTCCTTGGACATCTTGACTTTTAAAAATACGCCACCCGCTTCTCCCCCTGTTTGTAATTGCTTTCCTTTTGTGCTTCCCATTCATAGGCGGTTGTTTGGGAATGGGCGGACGCCACTATCGTAAGCAATATTTCACCGTAGCTGGAAGCTTGGACCCGTCTGCCGGTTTTCAAAGTTTCATTCTTCGCTCTATCCTTCGTTCTTGTGTGCCACGGCTCCCCCCTTTGTTCTACCCCTCCTACCTTTCTTTCTTTCTTTCTTTCTTTCTTTTCTTTATTTCTTTCCTCGCCCCCCTACCCCTGTTTACGGCTCCCCTTACTTCAGCGAAGAGAATCTGTAGCGTCATTGCAACCTTACCTCAAATGAGGCAAGGGCTACAATCTTCTGCCCGGTGGGCTACAATCTTCTGCCTACCTGGTTGGTGATAATGCTGGCATTGAACTACGGTTGCGCCCTCTATAATAGGTCCGCACCTTGCGATCACCGAAACCTTGCCCGATTCACATGGCTGGACAGCTGGTTGAAAACTGGCAATTGCAACGCAAAGTGTGTCGCAATGTAGCAAGCTACCTGTTTGCCCTACCTGTTCATAGAGGGAACTCGATCACAAACTACTGTTAACTGTGCTCAGGATACTCATGCTTAATGCGATTGTCCAACATTATTGAAAAAAGGTCATATTTTCACTTCGGTTTCAATTTATTTATATACATCTACTTCAAAAGCTTGTAAACACAGCGCAAAGCTCTCGGCTTATTGCAGTAGGTTCTCAAAATGCAGTAGGTTTTGTTACTACGCATACCCTTTGCGCAACTCGTTTTCGCTTTCATTTTTGCAGCTGAAGACATGGACGGCTTCCTTGCCAATTACTTCCTGATGGAACTAGCTATTGCAGTCGGTAAATTTAAGAAATACTTACACAATGGACTGTGAGATTTACATGAAAAGGTGGGGAGTGAACATCGTAGCGTGACGATGTTCGGTATTTCTTAGCAGCTGTCAATCTTTATAGTTTAACGCTGACAGAAACAGATTTGAAATTAAATACATCTCAAGGAACGATGCACCAGAAGCAGCTAATGCCGCAGTAAAAGTGTGGTTTCCGCTGTTGGACTCCTATATCCGGAAAACGTGGTGTCATCTTTTCTGTTGTTAAAAAATTGGTGCCGATACACAAAGCTAGCTTCCCCAAGGCTAATGATATTTCTTAATATGCACTGTGATGTTTAAGTTGTTTCCCAGAGAACACGTATTACCAATATCTCCTTTACTAGTCAAGGACGCATTAGTACTACGTTTCAGCACCTATTTAAATTTCTGTCAAGAACTGCAAGGAATACAGTGCACTTGAACACGGGGACAAAAAACTCGGCCATGCACACACACTTCTGTTGCGCTATGTTCCTTTCAAGTCTTTCCAACACGCCCATGCTTTTGCACTAATTTACTAAATCAGCTGATAAAAAGACGCGAGTAGTTGATTTTTCTCTGGGCGGTCTCTATTGAGCGAGTTGTAGCACCCACTACTGTATCCTTAATTCGTGTTTTTATTACTCTATTTTTAGTGATGCTGCACATATAATAAGAAACTATAGTCATCTGAGTACACTCTCCTTGTATAAGTGCTCTCTATAGCTTGATTAAGGTAAGCACTGTTATTCCGTGTGGTTGACAAGAGAGGTTTCTAGCATGTTTCGTATTGTTGTATACGCAGTGGAATTTGTCTAGGGCGGGGCCATGAACTGCGCTAGTGCGTGCCTTTCCCAAGGTAACCACCAGTGCTCCCCCCCCCAGCGCCATAGTACATACATATCCTATAAGCTTTTCCGTGTCTGCCAGGGTACTGTCCCTGTATGATCGGTCAAGTCTTCTTTGCGCACTGTATTGGAAGTTCCTTACTGATTCCGGTATTTCCCGTATGCTTTGCATGGCGTGGAATCCCGCGTGCGCAGTTACTGAAGTGACTGCTTCCCTGCTTCCTCTCCGCGAGCCGATTCGGGAACTGAAAGCGATATTATGGTGATATTATTATCTCCAGCTCGCAGAACGGCTGATGACCTTCAAGATGACGTGATAGAGTGCGCGGTATCAGACAGGAGCCGCGGAGGGCATGTGAGTTTCGGAGGTCATTCAATACAATACGAAGACAGCGATGGCGTAGAGATAGAGCATCAGCCTCGCATGCAGGATGTCCACGGTTCAAATTCCGGACTAATATCACCACTTGGTGATCACAGGGCTAAAATATACGCATGATTGAATTGCATGAAGAGGCCTGAGGTGCGGCCTCATTGGTAACCACGGCTGGGACCACGGAGGGAAGATGGCCAATCCTTGCCTCACGAGGGAAGGATTGACCTACTTAGTGAAATATTTGGCCACTATCTCCCACATGAATACACCTATTAACCATCGGCCCCCAGTGTCCAGCAGCTGCGAAACAACTCATCACGGCGGCGGTCAGACCTCCGGCGTAGTGAAGGGGGGATAAGAATCCCTGGGTCCAGAAAGGCCACCATTGGGATCAGAATTGGGCAACGACAAACGCTAGGACGTTGCCTAGTGAGGCTAGCCTAGCAGTGCTGTTCCGAGAAATAAAGGGTGGTAAATAGGATGTAATAGCGCTCAGTGAACTGAGGAGGACAGGTGAGGCCTATACAGAGGCGTAGGGACAAATTTTTTTCGGGCAGGGGTAGGTGCACCTCTTGGATCTGAAGTAAGGGCCGGACAGGCAGATGGGATCAATTTGAATTTTGTGCTCTGTATGCCATTGCACACAAAAAATGTTTTTTGGAGGGGGGGAGCAAGGGGGGGCACGGGCCCAATGTGCGACCTCGGAGGTCATTGGGTGTTTAAGCTGTGCTTAAGCCCAGTAGCACTGCGCCACTGGGCTTAAACACTGCTAACAAATGAGCACGTCCAATGCTATCATGACTTACTTGGTATAATAGAGCTTGGGGAGGGGTTCCTTATTCATAAAATATAGCTGGCAACATAGAAGAATACTATGACATTAGTCAGAGGGCACAATTGTATTTAAGCTTAACAAGAGGTACAAAATGAAGGCGGTACTGGCCTGCGCGCCTACATCCACTCATTACGACCGTTTAGTTGAACGCTTCAGTGAAGACGTGGAATCAGAAATGAGTAAGGTAAAGACGCAGTATACGGCACTGATGGTCGACATTACTAATCACAAGTGAGAAGCAAGCTGTAGAACAGGCAGTGGAGCAATATGACATCGGCTCTAGAAATTCCAGAGCGGAGTTATTTGTAGAGTTCGCAAAGCGCGTTAATTTACGCATCTTGAACACCTGCTACCGAAAACGTGCGCACCGTAAGTAGTAGTATACATCATACTGTGCACATACCCTGACGGCCTGCAGGATGTGGAAGTGGTTGGTAAGGTACGATGCACTGTCCATAAAATAGCAAGGTCTCAAATTCACCTAGACTTGAGGAAGGAACGCTAGGAATTGATACGTAAGAGGCCAATAAAAGAGCTAGTGCTGTAGGGTAAGTACAGAAATTGAGGGTCTAGGTGGAGAACTGATACTCGGCTCAAACCGAGGAAATCGACCTGAGCGTTGACGCGATGAATCTGACGAGTATCATTACTGAATGTGCCGTGGAAGTCGGACGTGCAGTCAATAGACAGGAGACTGGCTATCTCTGCCAGGTGGCAAAAAATCGTCATTAAGAAACGCTAAAGCATGAAAACCTCAAAAACCGCACGCAAAATAAAACTGACAGTGCTTTTGCAATGAATCAGTAGGCGTGAGGTAGCCGACAAGGTATAATATGGAGAAAATTGAACATGACCTATATAAAGGATGAAGCCTCAAAGCAGTAAAGAGGAGACTCGGCACAGGCAAAAGGCCGGATGTATGCACAAAGCAAAGACACTAGCGATATGGATAGGATAGTTGCTGTAGCTGGGGGGGGGTTGTACATAGATCTGTGCAGTAGTCGCAACAACCAGGGTGAGAGCGTAGGAAGTAGTGGTAGATCAGAATAAATGGATATCCCACCAGTAACAACAGGTGAAGTAAAAAAAAAAACCTTAGAGGGAATACAAAGCGTCAACGCCGCTGCTGACGATCAGGTAACATCCCATCTGCAGAAAGACGCTCGTCAGATTGTGTCAGAAAAACTGGCCACCTTGAATACGAAGTGTCTCGTCACATGAGGGGTACAAGAGTCACGGAAGAATGCTAACATCATCTTAATCCAAAAGAAAGGGGACGTCATGGACTTGAAAAACCACAGGCCGATCAGCCAGCTTACTCTCCGTTGTCTACAAGCTAATAGCTAATAGCACAAAGATAATAGCTAATAAAATTAAGACATTAGAACTCACCCAAAGGGCCAGGCAGAATTTCGCACAGGCTACTCGAACACTGCGAACACCAAAATCCGGTTTTCTACAAACACCAAAATTTTTACGGCCAGCTTAAATAGCTGCGTGCTGAAAAAACGGTAGATATGGGCGCGTACGCTGCACGCAGTTTTGGAAATGTTTGCACCTGCAGGGGCTGCAACTTTCGCAGCCTTCGCAGTTGCCGCAGATGTACTAGATTATTAGGCCATCCTCTGGAAACTCTTGTTAGAGCACAAGAGTGCACGCCTTGTAGATAAAAGCCGTCTCACAGTTGCCATCGATGATCTAAAACCGAGAAATGACGCCGTGTCGGGGTAAGGCGACCCCAAAATGCTAATAGGTCATTGATCCGCCAATTGTATGTTTCCCTTCTTCGTACTGCGTCGCGTATCTGCGCTGCAACTTTTATATAAGAACGATAAGACTCGCTTCCGGCAGAGAGAAAGAGGGGAAAGGTTCGCGTTGGTGCAGGCGCTCCAATTGTATCCCCTAGTAATTGCGATGGCACTCGTTTGCCTAGACGTCTCTAGCCCCTCTATGGCCACGCTTCGTCTTCTTTCTACTCATCTACTTAATCTGTAAATGGCGTTGCTATCTGTAGACACACTCATCCATCCTGCGTGTGAACCCGCTTCTCACACAGAAATTCTACAACACCAAAGGCTCCAAACACGGAAAATTTCAACCCCGGGAGTGAGTGAGTGAGTGAGTGAATCAACATTTATTTGGTCCAGCAAAACGCGATAAAACGCGCACCTGGCTAATCCCAAGATGGGACCGACAGGTCTAGCTTGCCGGCCCGATCACGGGCACGCTGGACGGCCAGGATTTGGTCTTCGTACTTGGGGCTTCGCAGGAGTGCGTCCCACTCTTCCTTGGTGAACTTCGGGCCCAACGACCCGCACTCCCAGAGCATATGAGGCAAAGTAGCAGCCTCGCCACAGGCTGCGCAAGAGCTATTCGGGTAAATGTCCGGATATAAGCTATTGAGGGTCACCGGATTTGGATAGGAGTTTGTTTGCAGGAGTCTGAGCGTGACCGCCTGCGGCTTGCTTAGCTTGGAATGAGGCGGGGGGGGAAGACCCTTCTCTCTAAATAAAAGAATTTAGTAATTTCGTTGTGAGTGCTTGGAGCGTCTCTGTGTCCGGGGGGGAAAGTCGTCCGATCCGAGGGTAGCGTGGTCGGTAAAGCCACGCGCAGCCTCGTGGGCCGACTCGTTGAGATTCAGAGGAACCCCCTCGATCGCCCCGACATGGGCAGGGAACCAAAAGATGGAGTGTGTGGAGCTGCCACTATTTTTGGCGCCTTTCATAATATTAACTACCTGACGGGCTACCCGGCCTTTTTGGAATGCCCTAACAGCCACCTTCGAGTCGCTATACACTCTGTCTCTCCGACCATCTTGCATGGCGAGTGCAATGGCCACTTGCTCGGCCACCTCGGGATCTGTCGTCCGAATCGAGGCGCAGTTGGTGACTTTGCCCATTGAATCCACGACGGAAACCGCAAAAGCCTTGCCGTCTCGGTACGCGGCGGCGTCCACGAAGCTTACGTCGATGTTATCCATGGTGAGTTCCTTCAGTATCTTCGAAGCTCTTGCCTTACGACGACCTGCGTCGTGCACGGGATGTACGTTGCGGGGCAGCGGAGCGAGGATGAGCTTCTCCCTTATTTCTCTGGGGATTTGGGTGCTGCTAGACAAGTTCTTGTTTGGGGCGAGTCCGATCTCCTCTAGAATCCGTCTACCGGCCGACGTGGTGGAAAGCCGAGTTAGCTGGGCCCGTTCCTGAGCCTCGGCAATCTCCTCCATAGTGTTGTGTATGCCGAGCCGGAGGAGGTCTTCGGTATGCGTTCTTACGGGCAGCCCGAGTGCTCGCTTGACGACTTTTCTAATGAGCGCATTGAGCTTGTCTCGCTCTGCTCTGAGCCAATTGTGCATGGCCACCGTGTAGGTCAAGTGTGTGTCACTTGACCTACACGGTGTTGATGAGCACAAAGGCGTTGATGAGCCGAAGCAGGTTGTCCTCCTTGAGGCCTCTGCGTCTGTTCGTGACCCTTCGCACGAGGCGAAGAGCGTTGTCGGCTTTTGCAATGATTTTGCGCAATGCAGTGCCATTGCCGCCGTGCGATTCGATGAACATACCCAGGACTCTGATGGTGTCGACCCTGGGTATTGGGTCGCCACTCCGAGTGAACAGGTGAATGTCGCTTTCGGAGACCGGCTTCCAGCCCTTAGGTCTGCGTCCTTTTTCTTTTCTGTAAAGCAGGAGCTCAGATTTTGTCGGGGAACACCCGAGTCCGGTGGGCAGCAGGTACTGTTCCGTCACGTCGACGGCCTCTTGCATGGCACTTTCCACTTGCCCTTCACTACCACCGGTGCACCAGATCGTTATGTCATCGGCGTAGATGGTGTGGTTGATACCTTCTACTTGGGCCAGCTTCTTCGAGAGTCCGACCATGCAGATGTTGAAGAGAGTGGGCGAAATGACAGAGCCTTGCGGCGTACCCCATGCACCCAGGAGCACTTCGTCGGACACAAAGTCACCAAACCGCAGCTTCGCCTTCCTCCCGGTCAGGAACGAACGGACGTAGTTATACAGTCTGGGTCCCAGCTCGAGGTCCGCGACAGAAGCCAGGATGTATTTACCCCGGGACCAAAGCTCACTAAGGAATTGCAGGTAGCGTGGCGTCACCTGCAGACACTGTCCTACCCTAACCCATGCATATAGTCAGAGATAGATCCCGACACACACGTACCGCAGTGCAGGTTCTGTGCCAATAAAACAGCCACCCTTTACCAAAAGGGGGGGGGGGGGATATCCGCACAATTCACCCATGCAATCCAGGATGCAACCCAACATGAAAGGCTGGGAGGCAACTCCGTCCAGCTTGGATCCGAAGACCCAAGAGAACCTCATGAAACGCGCGAGGACAGCGGCCCGCGCCAATGGGATCTTGGACTAAGGATCCCACTCACCGATCTTCTCGCACAGAACACTGGATAAACGTTTCATTCTCTCTCTAATTCATCCATTCACAGTCCCGAACGGTGAATTCAAAGATAGGACACTTAGTACTCACGCGCCTAAAAACTAAATTGTGCAAGTCATCACAGTTGATATATTTACATTTCTATAAAACGTGTATGGTTCAAGTGAAACGCTATATCTCGCCTTCTGCATTTTAGTTGCAGTGATCATTGCTCCCTACAGTGCCGATGCACTTCCTCCAGACGTGATCAGCGATGCTGGAAAGATACTCCAAGAGCATCTTGGAAGAAACGAGGAGTGATGTGTTTGTATTCCTACAATCATGAGGCTCTTCTGGGACGCACGGAACTGCAAGTCTCAAACAATTGAATAAATCTCATAAAGTAGTAAAGTTGTGTGGAGTGAATAAATAACGCAGAAACATTTGAGAGAAGTGATTATGTAACAATGGGTTGCCTCCTTTTCGGCGTTAGCTTGTAGTCATTTTGATGCGAGGCAGCACCTATGCATCATAATTAGCGTTCATAAACGTAAATGCGTGATGTTTAATATAGTCACATGAATGTCACAGTTTCACCCTCAAAGGTGAAGCAATGAATGCGATAGCAACAAATTGTAAACGAAGTAAGGCTCGTATTTAACTCTTTTGGGTCCGATCTCGCGCAAGTCTACAAAACCCTGGTTTGAGAGAATACGGCCGCTTCAATGACACTCATCGCACATTCTCTTAGCGTTGAGAGCGCAGCACGTAGAAGGGTATACTAGCCGCCCGCTGACGGCTGCCGAGATAGCGAGATAACGCGCGCTCCACCGACGATCGCGCTCGTAAAATCAAAGGTCGCTGCTGCTCGAGGACCCCCCCCCCCCGTCCCCCCCTCGCGTCTTTTCACGCTGGTTAAAGACGGCCGGGGCGTTTCCTCTCTGCTTGACCATTCGACGGCCGGTATAACAGGCGGGGGGATCTTATCACATGCGCCTAGGAGCGACGGAGATTGGCTGGCTCGTTTGATCTCCGCTTCAACCGCGTTCGTTGCCCCTGCTCACACGCTAGGACCCGCGGGTAGAACGTAAGATGCGCTGGGGGGACCTTAACAATTTGGACTTTACACGTGACATGACGGCGACGGCAACGGCAATGGCGAGGGCGACGACAAAAACCCGTCGAGACTGTCCATATAACTCATATCGCAATAAAAGGGAATAGCTGACACTCTGACACTGAACCCACACTTGGGGTTGTCCTGACAACACCATTTAACTGTTTGCAAACACAGGCCCTAGAGGGCATCTGGTTTCGCCCACCGTTGTGGCCTAGTAGCATCGGCGGGCGAGAAGACCCTTAGCGAGTATCCCGCTGATTATTTACACTTTCCTGCCTTTTTTAGCGAAATATTTTCAAATAAATGTTTTTTTTGAGATACACAAATATTATAAGAGATTCCCTTGAACTTTATGCACCTTCTTTTAACCTGAAAAAAAAAAAAGCCGGCCAGCGCGCAAAGTGCAGCACAGTCATAGTGAAAGCTGTAAAAGCGCCATTTCTAGAATCCGTTGCAAGCTCCCTTGGGGCTACTAATACAAGTACGCTTGCAAGGTACCCACTACTCCATTTGTAGATTCGGTGGCTGACGACGATGAAGAATTGTGGCTGAGCCCTTTGCAATGGGTTGGAAGCATTGAACTACCCACTCTTTACGAAATTCTTATTTTGTGACGCCTGGTTACACAATTCGCATTCTGTGACGCCTGCATGTTATTTTAGTCTTCTACCACGCCATATTACGTAGCTTAACTTGGTTCCTTCCTGACATAACGCTTGTATAGGGTTTTTGTGCGCAGGAGTTTCGAGCACCGGCATGGCTCTGTGGTGGAATACTGGGCTGCCGCAGAGAGGACACAGGATGGAACCCCGTTCCATCCTAGATATTTTTTTTTTGTTATCATGTTTTTTTTTTACTTCGTGCGATAGCTGTCACGGACATCGGCGGCGGCGGACAACTACTGCGCCCTTGTGCTCTCATAACAGCTTTCGCTGTAAAACTAAAGAGACACTTTCCTTACCCTGAAACAACTTGAAACCGCGCTTTTGGTTTCGGTGTTAGGGGGCTGATAAATGAGGTGATCGGAAGTTTTTTTGCAGTACAACGCTTGCTGCTACTATCGCAATCTCTAAACAATCTATACGATATCTTTCCAAAATAGCTTGAAGCAATGGCGTGGCTCTGTGTTATAATTGCTGAATGACGTGCA